>CM077191.1:8396362-8588862 GCA_039654105.1 Coreius guichenoti
TGAGTTCCCTGAGCTCGTGATGGTAAACACATCTCTGCTGAGTTCTAACATGTTGACTGTCTATGTGTTTACCAACACATTAACAAACTAGTGACATACTGATAGTAACAACAGATTAAGTTAAGTGAAATTAAATCCTACAAGAAGATATAAAATGCATGTCAACAATTCTAAGAGCGAGACAACTTAAAACTAAAGCCATGTTTATTCTGATGAACAGATTTAACCAGCTAAACAGCTAACTGCTAACCAAACGCATATATCTTTGAACTTTTACACACCTTTAAACCCGCGCGAGTCGAAATGCAGATCCAGTGTCCCTTAATTCCGTATGAATCATAAAATCATCCGTCTGAATAGTAAATATTGAATATTCCCGTGATTGTAATGGACAGTGTAGGTCTTGAGCTGATCGCTAGGCACAGCAAAGGAAGAGCGCTGCCGCGTCTCCCATGGCAACGGCGCGAGGATCCGGTTACCGTAAACACTGAAATATATTCTGTTATTAGGGCCCGAGCACCGATGGTTTACAGTGTTGGGTGAGTTACTCTAAAAAAAGTAATTAATTACTAGTTACTAATTACATCTTCAATAGTGTAATTAGATTACTGTACAAATTACTCTCTCAAAAAACTATTTAAAGGGATAGTTCACCCACAAATGAAAATTAGTCCATAATTTACTCACCCTCAAGTCATCCTAGGTGTAACGTTATATGACATTCTTCTTTAAGACGAATACAATCGGAGTTATATTAAAAAAGTCCTGTATTCGTCTGAAAGAAGAAAGTCATATACACCTAGGATGACTTGAGGGTGAGTAAATTATGGGATAATTTTCATTTTTGGGTGAACTATCCCTTTAATTACTTATTACTAATTACTTTCTAAATCCTATATAAACCTCGACTAGTTAAGCGATTCAAGGATATTTATATTACATTATTCGTATTAACTGACCAACGTATTACAAAAGTGAGAAGGTTACATAAAAACATGCATTTTAAAGTTTAACTTTAAATGTTGATGTTAATTCCACTATTGTATTATATATAATTGTTCTACAGTCTATACACAGTATGTCGTTCAATTACATCAGAAGTAACTGTAATTAAATTACAGAAAAAAATAAGAGTAATCCCTTACTTTACTTTTTCAAGGGAAAAGTAATTAAATTACAGTAACTAATTACTTAGTACCTAACTAGTTACACCCAACACTGGTCGTGTATATCTTTATCTATGTGCCTATACTAATATAATAATTAATAGATTTTTGCTTATTAGATGCTGTTCTGTTTTAAAGTGGGCGGGACATCGCGAGAAATTAGTATTTATTATATGAATTACGGTACTCTGATGCTCTTGAAGCTCTAGCGCCCCCTGCTGGATGACACTGGCGGTGTTCGTGTATAAAACACCTGTCATTTGCAGGTGACACGCTTCTCACCCGAGCAACATCGCATCAGGTCTGGTATGTTCTGTTTCTTTATTTAATGTATTTATTCATTTAAATTATTATATATTCAATTTAACACCAGTTCCTTAAATGTTAAATTCATTCAGTTTGTCTTAACAAATGAAAAATGCATTAGCAGTGCTGACATATGGTTTAAATTATGTATGACTCCAACATCTGCTGTCTAAAGTGAGCGACAATGTCTTGTAAAACTCTACTTATAAAATCTAAATGATATTCATCTCCTTTATAATGGTATTACCATGTTTTTGGACATATATCATGTGTTATTCTTAAGTACATTGCAATGCCTTTTAAACACCATGGTAAATGTTGATGGTATCACCACAATACATTTCTTTATAACGCTCAAGCCTATTTTGAGGTCAAATACTAGTGTATAAAATGTTAAATGTTACTCTGAAATGTATTGTGTTGATATTGAATATATGAAGTAGGTTGTTCTCAGGATGTTCTCAGGTGATTTCTTCATGGGTTTGCATTTTCATCACTATTAATGATTTAACTTGCCTTATAGATTTGAGCTTGTTTGACTGACGGATAAAATACTTCTTTTATAACACCTTTCATTCTATATGATTTCCTCCAACACAGAGCAAAGTAAATACATGTACAAGCTGTGTGTTTTCTTATCTGAAGTTGACATATGGCTGTCAGACTTTATCTCTCGTGGTTTTCGTGTGTAATTGTAGCAAAGCTTGGGTAGTTTATTTGACCTTGAGTGTTGCAATTCCTCTATGGCTTTATTGCAGGTGTAAACATGCCGTGCCCATGTATTTTGGTGTATCCGCACATATCTTGAGTCACGAAATCACCATTAATGTTTTCCAATATAATACAGTGGCCCCTAAATCACACTTAAAAAAGTCAGAATGTCATTGCATTAGAACAACACAAGCTCCATTTCCCAACAGGACATTTCATAAACATTTTGTAGCACAAATACAGACACTTGCATTGGCATTTCAACATTTTTAAGTGTCACCTAAAATGAGGCCATCTGTATATTGTATGTTGTACCTAAAAAAGGTTCAACTGAAGAGTTTCTTCAAGTAACTGCATGAAAAATATTGTGATTGTGGCTCCTGTTTTATCTCCCTGCCAGTTTTATATGATCTGTGCATATATGGCTTTCCAGATATCACTGATTCAAAGCTATTGCTCCAACCGCAACCCAATCCATTAATTCATTAGGCAAATATTGCATGTTTCATATGACCCGTGGTCATTTAGTATGGAGGTATTTCCTCTGCGTCCAGACCTCATCCGCATGGGAATCATAAACTCGTGATTGTGGGTAAGAGCTCTGAGTGCTGTCTATGTAAACCGAGCTAAAGTCTTTATTTGCATCTCACTTTGTTTTTACACACACTCCCTCTCACACTCCTGTCACATGACCTAATCCTGTTTTGCGGTGGACATCCTGGAGCCCTGAGGAAAGAAAAAGGAGATGATGAGAAATGAAATTGTGCCTTGTTTGGAGAGTTACTTGATTTCCACATGAGTAAATGTTTATTGTAATTTGAGGGATGACCATTAATGGTAGCAGGTGGACGTATTTGTTCATGGCATGAGAGGGAGTGTCCTAATCCTAAATCTTAATGCGAAATTCCCATGTGTTTTGTTGCTGCAATGTTTCCCAACGGCCTGCTGATTATGTAACATAGTTGAGGAAGAGTGATTGAAAATGATTTGGCCATTTTGAGATTATCAGCATTTGCAGGTTTCTTTTTTGATGAACACAAATGTGTCTGTCTTAGTGAATAGATAGCCTAGATAATGAGTGACAAGATAATATATCAGCTTATGTTTGACAATTTTAAAATTAGTTGATAACTGATTCTTCTATCTTATATTAACTGATTCTTGAATTAATGTGTGTGTGTGTGTGTGTGTGTTTCAATTATGACATATTTTACCTGATCTCTGATCAGTTTTGTAAATTTGTACACTTTTTAATTAGGCATTAGTATAATTAAAAAGACTAATAGTAGTTAATAGTCTCTTATTGGCTTGTTTAGTTGAGCAATCCATGGAACAAACGAAACAAGGCCTGAAAATTGATTTAAAAAACACATATTATACTGACACTTGATATTTAGGGCCAGATTTACTAACAGCTTGAGCCAACGCAAACCTTCTTTTGGTGTTGAAAAACTACTGTCGGTATTTACTAAAGACACACAGTGAAAAATTAGCGCTGAAAAAGCGTGGACAGGGTTATTTCTGAGGCTGACCTTATTGCATATGCATTTGTAGGGGTTTCCCCAGATGCAAAATTTTTGGAAGTAGAGTATTTAAATTAATCATGCAAGGGGATTTACTAAGTTAGTGCGCTAGTCAATTTACTGGTATTTGCGCCATTATTTAAAGGTGCAGTGTGTAAATTTTAGCGGCATCTAGTGGTGAGGTTGTGAATTGCAATCACCCATCGCTCACCCCTCCCTTTCGAAGCACAGAGAAGCTACGGTGGCCGACACAGGACAAAAATGTCGTAGCGCTCTGTAGAGAAGTTTGTCCGTTTAGGGCTACTGTAGAAACATGACTGCGCAAAATGGTGACTTCACTGTAAGGGGACCCGCGGTGTATGGAGATAGAAATGGCTCATTCTAAGGAAAAAAAACTTAACGGTTCATTATGTAATTTCTGTCAATAGATCCTCATGAATACTACACCCTGCACCTTTAATGGCCAAAAAAAGCATGTCTTAAACCAGACGCTAATTTGCGCTGCTCTTGGTAGATTGTGTTGGTCATTATGGAAATGATCCGGCTGCGTCTGTGTTCTTTAATGTGTGTGTCGTCAGTAGATCACGCACAGAACTTTACACTCCAATCTGCGTTTTTTGTGAATTGCGCTCTCACGCTAATTTGCCCTGTTTAGTAAATCTGGCCCTTAATCTTATTAGATGATTAGTTAGTTGCATTTGATAGATTTTACTTTCAATAAAACATTTGCAACAGGTTTGTAAAAGGTGTTTTTATGCATGTTTGGCCTGAGTTTTTGTTGCATTTCCATTGTTCTGACCAGCTTCGTTTCTCCCATCACTAGATATAGGCAGGTGGAGCTGGGGAGGTGGAGGGGTTCAGAGGAACAGCAAACACTGAACCAGACTATTTAAATGTTGAGCAAGCAATCTCATTGGCTGCAGGATCAGCAGAGCCAATCAGCTTGTGGCATGCGGTAATGATGTGATTGCTTGCAGATTGCATGTAAAGGATCGAGCAACTTGCGCCCTCTAGAGTTTCATGACTGAACTAGACATATATTTGCTATATGATGTTACATAGATATATGTTGTTAAAAGTAATCATTAAAAATCCTTAGCTAAAAATCATTAAAAATTCAACTGTTGCCTTTGCAACTAACTGAACAAGTTTAATTTGAAGTACTGAAATTACTAAAACTGAAACTGAAATAAAAATTAAATACAGCTAAATATAAATATAAAAAAAAACTAATAAAAATGACAAAAGCACATAAAAAATACTACAATTTAAACAAAAATGAAAATTGAAAATATTAAAAATATTAAAAAAAAAAAAAAAAGCTAATTTATAATATAAATACATAACACAGTACTATATAAATAATACTAAAATAACTGATTCTATCAGCATTGGTATCAGTCTTCGGCCCATATCCTTTGAATTTCTCTGAGCTCTTAGAAATGTGGAGCAGGCTGGACATTTACTAAAGGAGGAGTTCTGTTTTCTTTAGCTCCCAAATCACAAAACCATCGCAGCTGCTACGTAATATCAGTCAAACACAGATGTCATTCAGATATGGCATGTGCTCGGGGGAATTACTGCAGACTGGTATTGAGCGTCTCAGGTCAGAAAACAACACTGCACCTTTTTGAATGACTGTTTAACATCCTGGTTAATGTTTATTTGAGGATATGTTAGGACATTTCAGCCTCCTTCAGCATATTCCACTAATAAAGCTGACTTTAAGTGATTAATTAAAGTCAGTGTTTAACCTCAGACCAAATCAATGTTTAAAGTGCAATAATAATAATGCAACATTAGCTGAATGCAAGGTTAATGTTCTAACCACAACAAATTTCTAGCATGAAGTAATTTTGCCATTCGTTTTGAAAATTAAAGCAATATTTAGAACATATTTTTTATAGTTTTTAGTTTATATGTCTACCATACAGGTATTTGGAGAAGGGTTTTGGACTAATGAGATTTCACTGTGCACGTGATGGAACAAAAATAGAAACTAAGAAAAATGTCTTATTGTATGTTACTTGTCACACTTATGGCCGATTTGGGCAAGAACTACGAGAGTGTTCTTATCATTGTTTGACCTCGTTTTCCACATTAGCACATTCCTTACAAGCTCCTTATCTTAAAGGGGGCCTATTATGCCCTTTTTCAAAGTTTTGTTTTTGTTTTTTGGCAGGTTTTCATGAATGTTCATTATTTCCCCCATATTCTCAATTGTTGCAGTTCCTCTCTTCCCAGTCTGTCAGTAACACTCTGTTTAGTTCCTGTCTCTTTGAAGCCCCTCCTCCTGAAAAGCACAATGTGCTCTGATTGGTCGGCTGGATCAGTGTGTTGTGATTGGTCAAGCGCTTCAAGTGTGTTTGGGTAATGTCCCATCCCTCACCATAACCGCAAGTTTCAACCATAGACTGTAAAAAATATGGACGTAGTGTCCGTGATGTCAACCGTAGGTTTCTGAAGAGCATTTTTGAAACCTAAAGTCAGCCGTTGCCATCTTGGGAGGGCGTCACTCCCGGATAACTGAAAATGGGCAAAGAGGCGGGACGTGGGTGGAGCTAAAGTGACTGGTTGCTGAAACCACGCCCTCCTAGCTCGACCATAGCGGCAATCCACCTGTCACTCAAGTGACCACGCCCTTAATTATGCAGAACTTTAATACTTAACGGTGGGGTAAGTGCTTTCTGGTAACCGATGCTGATATTTCAAATCACCAAAACAAACACGCCCCTACCCCAAAAGGGTCTCGCCCCTATTTTGATAGCTCCGCCCCACACATACATACGCAACGCAGGCAACGACTATGGCAGAATCTGCTGTGCCAGCCGGCCGAGGCTATGATGCCATCAATAAGTAAAAGCAATGTGTGTTACTATGGTAATCCAGATTGAATGTTCAATGAAAAAGTCATCCCTTACATCCCAAAAACACAAACACAGTTCTCATGAACAACTCGATAGCACGAACACGACAGTCCAACTAACGAATATATTACAATTGTGACAAGATTAGAGGGTTATATTGGATCACTAAAAGAGGAACCAAAGGAAACAAACATACAGTGGGGAGAACAAGTATTTGATACACTGCCGATTTTGCAGGTTTTCCTACTTACAAAGCATGTAGAGGTCTGTAATTTTTATCATAGGTACACTTGATTTTTAAATAATTAATTTGCATTTTATTGCATGACATAAGTATTTGATCACCTACCAACCAGTAAGAATTAGTTTTTCTTTAAGAAGCCCTCCTGTTCTCCACTCATTACCTGTATTAACTGCACCTGTTTGAACTCGTTACCTGTATAAAAGACACCTGTCCACACACTCAATCAAACAGACTCCAACCTCTCTACAATGGCCAAGACCAGAGAGCTGTGTAAGGACATCAGGGATAAAATTGTAGACCTGCACAAGGCTGGGATGGGCTACAGGACAATAGGCAAGCAGCTTGGTGAGAAGGCAACAACTGTTGGCGCAATTATTAGAAAATGGAAGAATTTCAAGATGACGGTCAATCTCCCTCGGTCTGGGGCACCATGCAATATCTCACCTCGTGGGGCATCAATGATCATGAGGAAGGTGAGGGATCAGCCCAGAACTACACGGCAGGACCTGGTCAATGACCTGAAGAGAGCTGGGACCACAGTCTTAAAGAAAACCATTAGTAACACACTACGCCGTCATGGATTAAAATCCTGCAGCGCATGCAAGTTCCCCCTGCTCAAGCCAGCGCATGTCCAGGCCCGTCTGAAGTTTGCCAATGACCATCTGGATGATCCAGAGGAGGAATGGGAGAAGGTCATGTGGTCTGATGAAACAAAAATACAGCTTTTTGGTCTAAACTCCACTCGCCGTGTTTGGAGGAAGAAGAAGGATGAGTACAACCCCAAGAACACCATCCCAACCGTGAAGCATGGAAGTGGAAACATCATTTTTTGGGGATGCTTTTCTGCAAAGGGGACAGGATGACTGCACCGTATTGAGGGGAGGATGGATGGGGCCATGTATCCCGAGATCTTGGCCAACAACCTCCTTCCCTCAGTAAGAGCATTGAAGATGGGTCGTGGCTGGGTCTTCCAGCATGACAACGACCCGAAACACACAGCCAGGGCAACTAAGGAGTGGCTCCGTAAGAAGCATCTCAAGGTCCTGGAGTGGCCTAGCCAGTCTCTAGACCTGAACCCAATAGAAAATCTTTGGAGGGAGCTGAAAGTCCATATTGCCCAGCGACAGCCCCGAAACCTGAAGGATCTGGAGAAGGTCTGTATGGAGGAGTGGGCCAAAATCCCTGCTGCAGTGTGTGCAAACCTGGTCAAGAACTACAGGAAACGTATGATCTCTGTAATTGCAAACAAAGGTTTCTGTACCAAATATTAAGTTCTGCTTTTCTGATGTATCAAATACTTATGTCATGCAATAAAATGCAAATTAATTACTTAAAAATCATACAATGTGATTTTCTGGATTTTTGTTTTAGATTCCGTCACTCACAGTTGAAGTGTACCTATGATAAAAATTACAGACCTCTACATGCTTTGTAAGTGGGCAAACCTGCAAAATCGGCAGTGTATCAAATACTTGTTCTCCCCACTGTATATTAGGAGTTTATTATCTTACTTTTCGGACACACTGCGAGCTGACGCTTGAAACAGACAGTGGTTTATAGGATGTGGAAATGAATGGGTCTTTATCATAGCGGAAGTGAACGACGATACGATTGCGAATGGACAAACAAGCGAACATGACACACAAGCATATTCAAGCAAAAGCCACTCGCCTGTCGAGAAGAGGTAAAGCAACCTCGGCGTCTGATTGCAGGCCTTAGCGCTCCTTGAGTTCTCTCCAACGCTGGAAAGCTGATACTTCTTGCCTGATCGTAAGCCTTCTTTTGTTCCATAGACATTTTCCACATTTGTTTTTTATTTGCCATCTCTCTATTTCTGTCGTCGCTCGGCTAATGTCCGTCCTGTGTGTCGTGTCTTTTGAATAATGACATGCACTGAGAGCTCTCTTCTCCCCATCATTATTAGACACGCCCCTTACTGCTGATTGGCTACAAGTTTGTTTTGGTACTCGGCCCGAGACACTTTTACTAAAGCAGTTTTGAAATAACACTTACCCCACCTTTAATATAATTTAAACGGATGAGTTATAAAATTCATCGCCCTCACAGTTGTCATGAAGGGCAAAATTAGCTTTATAGACCAAAACCACGTTTTGTATCAGGCTGTAAACATGTTTTTTTCTGCTGTAAATTTGGGCATTTTAAAATGGGGGAGATACAGATTTGACTCCCTTTTGGAGCCTGTCTCTAGCGGCCAGTCGATGAATTGCAGTTTAATTCACTTCCATGTTGGATTCAAGAGAGACCGGAAGGTTGCCGCTTGGTTTCAACATACTACTAACTAACTCAGCCAGGCCCCGCCTCTTTATTTGCATTGGGCGGGAATTATTTAAATGAGGAATATTGTGACGTGTTCGACTACAATGGACGCGTTTCAGGGAGTTCAGAAACTGTGACACTTATATAGAGAATAACTCCAGCAGGAGGATCTTTGCAGACCTTTTTCCTTCTCAAACAGCAACATTACACACTAAAGAAAGCTGAACATGTAAAAAAGCATATCAGGACCAATTTAATTTCAGTCGGACCTGTCTCTTTCCTGCAGTTATGTCCAGCTGGCTGAAGGACGGTGAGGTGTTGGAGGGGACGGGCAGTGGTCAGATGTCCCCCAGCTCCAGACTGCGGAGCCCCTTGCCGGGTCGGATGGCGAGGTTACATTCGTCCAGCGAAGCGCCATCTCCTGGCTCAGACAGGCAGGACAGAATGAGCAAAGCTAAAGAGCTCTTTGAGCTCTGTGATAAAGAGGGGAAAGGATTCATCACGAAGAGAGACATGCAGGTGAGACAAGACAGAGTGGTGGCGTAAGTCTGCGATATATGATTCCTTTGATAGTTCCAAAGCTGTGCCTAGGATGTACGATATATGAGTGAACATATTGTTAATGCTTTTAAGTGCTCTCTGCTCTGTTTAATGTGTCTAATCATGTTTAAATCCACCAGCGGCTACAGCAAGAGCTTCCTCTGTCTCCGGAGCAGTTGGAATCAGTGTTTGAGAGTTTAGACAGAGACAGAAATGGTTACCTTACACCCCTCGAGTTTCACACGGGCCTAGGTTAGTGTGTATGTCTATTCAATTTTTTGGTAACACTATTTTAAGGTGACGTAGTTACACGTTACTACATGTACTTACTATAGTAATAACAGCAAATTATGCATAATTACATGTAACTAACCCTAAACCAAACCCTAAACCAAACCCTAAACCTAACCGTAACTCTATAGTAAGTACATTAATATTGTATAATATATAATATAGTTATAGTTAATTAATATTATGCAGTACTTATTTGAGTAAGTACAATGTAACTACGTGTAACCAAATTTTTATTTAAAATAAAAAAAGTTTTTATTTTTTAAAGTTTTTTAATTAAAAGATTATTTTTTTATTATAACTTTTTTTTTCTAAGATTATAACCAGTATTTGTTTTTTATTATATCTATACTATTATAATATTTATTTTAAAATAAATATTGAATACTTTAATAATTCAACATATTGTCAGTTTTTATTTTATTAAGTTTTATTAGTTTTTATATATATTTTGAATATTATTATATTATATTATAATTTTATATATATATTATTATTATTTTAGTTTTGCTAATCTTGTGCTTTAACTTTGAAAAATTAAACATTTATCATTTTTGTTTGTTTAATTTTTTCCTCTAATATTTATATTTTATTTTATTTCAGCTTTTTTTCAGTTACCAAAAATTATTTTTATTTAGTTTTAGTTAACAATAGAAATGCTGATAAAACCTTGATGCCACCTGCTGAATTAAACATGCAACAGTGATTTCATGTGTCGAAATGTTCCATTACATATTGCGTACCACTTCACATACTATTTTTAAAAGTAGTATGCAGTATAGTAGTAGTATTTATGGCTTAACTAAAATCTCTCTGCCTAAATCAGGAGAGCTTGTTGGTTGTGGGCCGGAGGAGAGAGCGAGGAGCGGAGGAGGACAGATGGGAGTCAGGGAGGAGCGAGTGGAGCCAACGGAGTCAGAGATCCGATTCTCACACATCCTCATGGAGCTGGGAGCTGATAAACTCTTCAAAGAGTGAGTAAATACACACAGCTCTGGTCACTACCATGTAACAGATAAGATAACAAGTGTTTAAATCAATACTGGCTCGACAAATCTATATGTACTGTTATTGTTTACATTTGGGTTAAGGTTTCGGGGCTTTCAAGCTACATCTACCGAACTCTAATTTATAGCTTTTAGTTGTTTTAAAGATGATTTGATTTTTATGTCTATCTGTGTGTTAGTCAGTGGGAGTTGTGTACTCTATGGGGTGAGCTCCAGAGGGACAAGCCTGAGCTGTTGGGTGTTTTGGAGGAGGTTCTTTCCTACACTGTCTCTCATCTTCAGGACGCACTCAAAGAGAGAGACAATTTAGAACAGGCATTGCGCAGGTCAGCCCTCATTGGGGTCCTTATTTCACTCTTCGGCTGCGTCCGAAATCGCATACTCTCTTGAGTAGGTACTTGTTTTGAATAAGTCATTACTTTGCGACCGCTAAAAATATATAGTATGAATGTGTGTAGCATGAATGTAATCTGGACGTACTACATCTGCCATGTTACCAATGTGACCTACCAGCATCAGTGCCATTCACAGATCCTCTCCCGTGGCCTCATGGGATAGTAAAGTGTCCATCATATGCACACCTCAGAAGTAGTAGGTCATCCAGGTATTTTGCCTACTCTTTTATGAGTACTGTGAATTCAGACATACTTCTTTTGTCACATACTGTTTTTCGCCTACTATATAGTAGGGAAGTGTGCGATTTCGGACGCAGCCTTGCACCTGTTGTAAAATAAACATGACCTTGTCTTGAGTGTTTGAATGTCCTACAGGAGAGAGGAAGATCATGACAGAGTGGTTCGGTCCATGTATGAAGACATGGAGACTCAGTTAAAAGAAGAGAGAGAGAAACGACAGGCTCTGGTAAATTCACACACAGTATAAATATGAAGTACAGATTTAAGCCTGACATACATTTAGCATGAGAACTGTGGTTATTATAACTAGAGAACAGTATTATCAAAGGAAATATTGTTCATGGTGATTATGATAATAATAGTGAAGATGGTGGTATTGATGATGGTGATTATTATAATGATATTGATTATGATATGATGGAGATAATATTCACTGTTCTTATGATGTTTGTAATCATAATGTTCATGGTGATTATGATAATAAGGGTGATGTTGATTATTATAATGATATTGATTATGATTGTTATGATGGGGATAATAATATTGTTCATGGTGCTTATGATGTTAGTAATCATATTGTGCATGGTGATTATGATAATAATGGTGATGATGGTGGTATTGATGATGGTGATTATTACAATGATATTGATTATGATTCTTACTATGGAGATAATAATGTTCATGGTGCTTATGATGTTAGTAATCATATTGTGCATGGTGATTATTATAGTAATGGTGATGGTGATTATAATGATATTGATTATACTTGTTATGATGGGGATAATAATATTGGTTATGGTGATTATGATAATGATGGTGATTATTATAATGATATTGATTATGAATGTTATGATGGGGATAATAATATTGGTTATGGTGATTATGGTGTTGGTAATTGTATTGTTCATGTTGATTATGATAGTAATGGTGATGACAATGATGGGGGCATTGATGATGGTGATTATAATAATGATATTCATAAAGATGGTTTTGTTATGATGTTCCTGGTGATTATGATAGTGTTGATGATAATGATGGTGATAATAATATTGTTTCTGGTGATTATGATACCAGTGGTGATAATGATGATTATGATGTTGATAATCTTATAGTTAGTTCATGGTGAATATGATAGTAATGATGATGACAGTGATAATAATATTGATGATTGTGATAATTCATTGTATTGTTCATGGTGATTATTATGTAATATTGATAATGATATTGATGATGGTGATGATAATGTTGTTCCTGGTGATTATGATAGTGATGGTAATAATAGTAATAATTTTTCCTGGTAATTATAATATCAGCGGAGATTATGATGGTGGTAATCCTGTAGTTCACAGTGACTATGAGGGTGTTAATGATATTGATGTTGATTAATGTTGATGGTGATGATAATATTGTTCCTGGTGATTATGATTGTGATGTGATAATATCGTTCTTGGTGGTAATATAGTTCATGGTGATTATGATAATGATACTGAAGATTATGATACCAAGGGTGATGATGGTGACAATGATGCTAGTAATCATTTGATGTGATGATGCTGATAATGATATTGATGACAAGGATTATCATGGTGATTTTATTTTTTATGGTGATTATTATGATAGTAATGGTGATAATGATAGTTCATGGTGATTGATGCTGATTATGATATTGATGATGGTGATTATGATGGGGAAATAATATTTATAGTGATAATGGAAGTGATGGCCATTATGAAGGTGGTAATATTGTTCATGATGATAATACTGGTGATATGATATTGTTTATGGGATTATGATAACATTGATGTTGATGGTGATAATTTTATTGATCATGGTGATGGTTATGAAGATGGTGGCGAACTGATGCTGATGTAATGATATTGATGATATTAATGATAACAATATTGATGATGGTGATGTTGGTCTGTTCTGTGATGAAGGACAGTGTGAGGCAGGGAAACAAGAAAGAGCAGCTACTACAGGAACTGAGGACGCGAGAACAAGAGCTTGAGTTCACACTCACCAAACAGAGAGAGGTACAGACTCCTCATTCACTCTTTAACACGTTTGATTTATTACACCAGCTGGAGGTCTGTCTCAGCTCACCTGTGTGTGTGTGTGTGTGTGTGTGTGTAGTTGGAGAGCAGGATCAGCAATCTGAGCAGTGATCAGGCTGAAGCTCGCGGGGAGAACCGCCGACTGCACAGCGTCAACCAGCAACTGCAGGATCAGCTTGACCAGAGCCGAGAGGAGCTTCAGCACGCTCTGAGCCAACTACAACAACTACAGAACACCATCAAACAGCACCACAGGGGCAAAGAGAGGTGGCTTTTGACTGGTGTTACTTACTGTATGAAAATACATTGTTTGCATTATTACTACTACTACTACACTCTTCAAAATAGTTTTTTTTGCAGTGATGCCATAGACGAACCATTTTTGGTTCCCCAAAGAACCTTTCAGTGAACATTCTAAAAAAGAACTTAGTGTTTTCTTAGTGTGAAGAACATTTTAATGATCTAAGGAACCTTTTTCCACTATAAAGAACCTTTTGTGCAATGGAAAGATTCCATGGATGATCATCAATACCAGTAATGAACCTTTTGTTTTAAGGCCCTGTTTACAGCTGGTATTAAGATGCGTTTACATTCTGGTGTTTCAATCCGTCTCTTGTGTCCACTTTCAACCACTCCTGTCCTGATTTCTGAGGGGAGGGTCTATGTGCGGGTAGATGTATGGGCTTTTTCAGATCTTTCAATCTAATGGATGAAATAAACTCACACAATTTACATATGAACGAGATCCATAATGTTTCCGCATTCGGTCAGTAGCGGAGAGTAGGGGGTCTTTTGTGGCTGTTCAAACACATTCGACCACATGAGCGTTTACACTACGAAAGCAATCCGGTCGAATGCGTTTTCGACTACCTCTGCAAGTGGTTGAAAGTGGACAAGCTCAAAACGTTTTAGGCCCCTGTTTACACCTGTATTCAGTGTCGTCCACCTGTGATCCGATCGACCAAAACGCATCTTAATACCAGGTGTAAACAGGGCCTAAGAGTGTGGTAATAAAAAGTAGTGAGCAAACAAACATAAGTTACTATTTCCTGCTGATATGCGTTTTTCCACATCTGACTGTTTATCACTACAGAGAAGTCCTGAAAGTGTCCCGAAACATGCAGAAGGAACGGGAAAGCCTCATACGACAGCTGGACCTGCTCAGGTAGGCCGACCCGACTGACCTGGTCTCACCTTTAGTGTGTCGGGATGAGTTCAAGTGTAGGCGTGTGTGTATTGTTCTTATCTGAAAGACAAGGCCATAAGAATTGACCAATCAAAACACAAAACGAACAGATGCAGGTTTAGGATGGTTGATAAGTTATTATTCCATTTTATTGATAACATTTGTTATCTATATTCTCAGGCTGTAAAAGTCCTGTGAGTAAAAATTTAACTGTAGTTCTCACTCTCTCTCTTCTTTAGAGACATGAACAAACGTCTTCGGGATGATAAAGATGCCCATCAGACACAGAAGATGGTTAGTCAAAAATACCCCTTCACGCCCCCCACCCATTACCCACCATGCCGCTGTGTGCACGCCTTATCGCCGTGGGCGCGTTCTGTTTACCCGTATTAACCCTGCCTTATGTCCATGTAACATTACCCACAATGCACACCTGCAGACGGTGCAGCTAAAATGTGAATGGATCCATTCAGCTGGATGTATTTCTCTGGGTTTCCATGAGCCCATGTTCCCTCGGGAATGATGCCGGCCACACCCTCTTCTGGAATATTCATATTTTCCAGATGCAGCTCTGTTTATGTTTTTCTTGGGAGAGCTTGTTCCATTCGTCAGCCTCTTAGAAGAACAGCAACAAATGACTTGAAGGAAACTTTGTACGGATGTCACAGCACATACGCCTCAGCGAAGACCTCTTGTGGAACATTTGAGACTGTGAATATGGAATTTAGCCGATGTTCTCCAATGAAACGGCTCACATTTGGAGAAAGATTGTTCCTTGTTCGGTCTGTTACAGAAGAAAGTGTGATTCCAAAAGAACCTTCTGCATGGCACATTTCTGCTTCAGAAGAGCCTTAATGCCCCTCTTTTTTTACAAAGAAAGTAAAAAAAATAAGAAAGGGAGCATAAATAACATAATTTACCATATACTTTTCAGGGACTTGAGATATAAGGCACTTTACCTCATTAACTCTTATTGTATTTCATTTTTTATATATATTTGTAATTTAGTACAGTTTTGTTTGGTAGTTTCTTTTGAAATGAGCAGTTCTGTCCAATGACAGTTTATGTGTTTGGTCTCTGATTGACGTGAAAAGAACAAAATGTAGATTATGCGAAGATTTATTTAGTTGAACAAAATGGAAATGTTGTCAATCATCATGACAGTGAGCAATAAAAATGTTTGTTTGTCTTGATTCTTGTCATTATTCTGGGTGATTTACATTCATACACACACACACACGAGTGCTGTCATTTCACCATCGCCAAACCATGTCAAACAAGACTCGTTTTTAATAATGCAGTAAATGCATTTTCTAATTAAAAACACTTAGACAAGCACCTCACCTTATTAATTATTTTGCCCTAGGAGACCAAGATGCTTAATTTTAGTAAATACAAGTCAGTTATTCTTTCCATGTCATTCAAAACAATCTACATTCTCAATTTTAAAGCTGAAGCTAAAATTTCTCTCATATCTCATCAACTGTTCCTCAGACAGCACAAGTGAAGAACCCTTTGCAGAGGAAGGAATCCATACTGGGCAACTATTTCCCACCGAGAAAATCAGCAAAGAGGTGGGTTACTAACTAACTAACTATGCTTTATGAATGCACACAACAATCTAATCAAACAATTGAAATATAATGCTATATAACATGTGCCAGAATTTCAATTGCATTTCTCGGTCACAATCTTTAGTGGCATCAAATCATTTTCCAGTTCATTCGTTTTTCCCAATGCTATATAAAGTAATTTAGCATATGAAAACATTTGTTCGCAAGATCATAAAACGCTCACACAAACTGGTTTGTTACTGGTCCAAGATGGTCTACTATGTTGAAACCAGATACACTAGTCTAGCTAGGATTATTATTGAGCATGTAAACTATAGTTATCACCTGTAGCAGGTTTTAGCTTTTTAAACACTGATTCAAAGGTGTTATTTAATTATTTATATGCATTTTTTGTTACATTTAAATAATTCTGATCAATTTTAATTAAAGGCAGCTGATGGAAAACGCAGAGGATTCAGACACCTCGATAACAGATTCAGTTCCCAAGAGATTCTCAATGTCTATAGCTGAACAGAGAGAAGACGAAACTACCTGCCAATCAGAGAAAACCGCGGTATTTGTTTTGCTGAATTACTGTAAAAAGAGATTTTGAACTCTCGGATATTTGCACGATAGTACATGACACACTTTCTGTTCTGCTGCTTCCAAACACAACAAACCATGTTGAGCTTATTAATTCTTGATCTTAACAGTAAATCAAGTATTAATCTGTTTGATGTGGCATTTGACTTTCCAGTAAAAAAGTTCTTCCTTCTTCCTCCTGCAGAGCGAAACGAGTGATCCGCAGCGGGTGTTTAAGGTGGTGTTTTTAGGAAACTCGGCTGTGGGAAAGAGCTCGTTCATCCATCACTACTGCAGTGGTCACTTCCCCAACAACATGGCCTCAACTGTGGGTGAGACGCTGGATCTATTCCTCATTACCCTTACGAAAAAGAAGTGTACTTCAAGTTCATTTTATGAAGTCTACTTAATGTTCAAGTATATTTTTAAGTATACTTTATGTAGTAAGTATACTAATACCAATGTGTACTAGTAGTAAACTTGTAAGTATACTATTTCAGTACCGCTTGGGACTAAATTGGCCCACTTTTAGTATATAAAAGTATACGTTTAAGTGTACTATAAGTGTAACAGTAGTAAACTTTAAGTGCACAACTAGGTTTCTCATTTGTACTGCATCTGTACTACAAGTGAACTTATTGCAATCTTCTATCAATTGTTTCAGCTTCTTCTTCTCCTGTGTTTTGATCCGGACATTCTTACTAGAAGATGTGTAATAGCGCCCCCTACCATATAACAGAGAAAACATGGATAGCTGGAAAATTCAGTCAATAGTGGGGAAAGAGTAAAGTAGATTTTAAGTAAATTCCTATGTACACTACCAGTGGACTAGCCTACACAAAAATTCAGATATGCAGAATTAGGAACATATCTGTTTTATATCAATATTCTAATCAATATTTTCAAACAGTGTAAGTTTAATAAGACTATATGTAAAACTATACTAAAAAATATATATAATAGGCTACTCAATCAAAAGATTAAACACAACTACAAGCCAAGTATACTTTGAATCATGGGCATTGGAACCATTGTATGTGCACCCACTTTTTAAGACCAATGATATTGGACCCACTCACTTTTATCGTCTCTAATTCAGCACGTCTGTTTACCTACCCCTACACCTACCACTTTTCTAATATTTTCTTTATTTTTATTGAAAATAAATGCCTTTCCGATCTGATATGTGTTGGAAAAAGGGAGTAGAGCAAGTTCGGCAAAAGGCGGATTCGGACCTCGGGTCGATTTGCGTCAAAACTTAATGCCATGTGTTTTACCCCTGTACCACTGTTATTGTGAATAATTATGTGTTTTCCGTAATTTTGTCTGGCCTAACCAGACGTTTAGTAAATAAGGTCATATATTTGTACTTAGTGTAAATGGCATCTACTCCAGTAAAATTTTTCTGGGAGAGGACCCACCCACATTTTTTTTTGCTTACGATGCCCATTCTTTGAATACTTAATTATAACCTAGTTTTAGGTATATATTGATCAAAAGATTGAGTACAAGTATAGTCCAAATATTCTTTCAGTATAAGTCAAGTATACTTAAGTGCAATTTTAAGTATATTTCTGAGAAGTGCATAAGGTATAGTTCTGAAAAGTATATAAAAAGTAGACTGAAAGTATACCTTCTTATTTTTAGTTTAAAAGTAGTATACTAATAGAATACTTGAAAAAAATTTTTTGTAAGGGTATGCTCTCACTTGGGCCCTGTTTACACCTGGTATTAAGATGTGTTTTGGCCGATCGGATCACAAGTGGACGACACTAAATACAGGTGTAATTGGGGTCTAAACCATTTTGAGCTTGTCCATTTTCGATCACTTCCACAGGTAGTCGAAAACTCAATTGAACGGATTGCTTTCGTAGTGTAAACGCTCATGTGGTCGAATGTGTTCAAACAGCCACAAAAGACGCCTACTCTCCGCTACTGACCTAAACATTATGGGAAGCGTGCTAGCCAGATGGGATTTAAACTTTGTCGGCTGAAGACCCAAGTTTGGTTTGAAGATGAAAAACGTACCAAGCACAATGTTCTCTCCAGTCGCATTCATATATAAATTGCGCAAGTTTATTTCATCCTTCAGACTGAAAGATCTGAAAAAGCCCATATATTTACCCGCCCATAGACCCTCCCCTCGAAGAAATCAGGACAGAAGTGGTTGAAAGTGGACAAAAGAGACGGATTAAAACACCAGGTGTAAAGGGCACTGTCTCCCTCGTCTACTTGTGATCCGATCGACCAAAACACATCCTAATACCAGCTGTAAACAGGGCCTTTGTCACCGTCATGTTCTGTGTTGTCATGGACTTTCAGTGTTTCCCTCCTTGTCACGTTCCTTTGTTCTAGTTTTCCCGCCACCCGTCTGTCGTCATGGTCACCATCATTATTAGTTCATCTGTGTCAGCTGTGTCTTGTAATTATCTCGTTTGTGTTTGCCATTTAAGTTCTCCTGTTTTCTTCAGTCTTGGTCTGGTCTTGTCTATGTATGTCCTAGTATTGAGTGTGTTGCTACTGACCTGTATTACTCACCTGAGTGTTCTATTTCATTAAACTTCCTTGAGAATTGGATTTACCTGTCTTTGCCTTCCTGCCTGCACACACCGTGACAGCCTTAATGTTAATGCCTTTTATGTGCTGACAAGTCATGTGATGTTTGATTGACAGGAGTGGATTTTCAGGTCAGGAGCGTGATGCTTGATTCCACACCAGTCGCTCTGCAGCTGTGGGACACCGCAGGACAGGAGAGGTCAGATGTCCCAAAAAGGATTTTATACAACCAATAGAGTGATTTAAAGAAGCTAGAATACAAAATGAATCTCTCTGAAATGTTTCTTGTTAGATTAGGCTTCTGGGCTGAACATTTACCAACTCTTACCATGGGTTATTATTTCCCCTCTGGTTAAAGGTTGACATATTGCATAAATGATATTGGATTGAAATATTCATACTTAAATATTTTATATTCTACGAATGATGAAGCTGTCTTAAAGCTTTTTGAGCTCCAGTTCCTTTATGAAAACATACTGTGTTTTTGATTAATATAGGCTATAGTATACAACTACTGTATATAATATGTAATATTAATTCTACCATATAGTATATACCTGAAATTGTTTATAACTATGGAAGTCCATTTCCACCACATAAGAAAAAAAATCATGCTTTTGAAGATCATAATTATGAGATGAAAATTTGAAATTATGACATAAAATGTCGGTTATGACATGAAAAGTAGAAATTATGATATACTAAATCAAAATCATGACAAAGTCAATCTTTTATCTCATCATTGTATCCTAGCATGTCATTATTTCAATATGTCTCATAATTTTGACTGTTATGATGACAAAATTCAATATTATGACTCAGTATTCATAATTAATTCGTAATTTATTAATTCATAATTCATTCAGTATTCATTCGACTTTTTATGTCATAATTAAGATTTACCAAAGCATGTTTTTCTTTTCTAATGTGGCAGAAAAGAACCTCCATATATAACGCATAACAGTGACTGTAATATATATTTTAGGTGTGGCATATTTAGAGTTTTGACATTGGGCTTTAGTCATTGGGCTACTTTTGGGATATTTTTGATTGGCCATTGGGCTAGTTTTGTTGTGCAGATACTGCAAAGAACTCTTGAAGAAGCTGTATTTTAAAATGTGTAGATAATAAAACCTGCCTGTCGCCCCGTCAGGTTCCACAGCGTCACTCAGCAGTACTTTCGCAGGGCAGATGGAATCATCGCTATGTATGATGTCACCCATGAGACGTCATTCACGGCTGTCCGCCATTGGTTGGACCAGGTGCAGGTGAGGCTAGCTTGATTCAAGATTCAGGTTTTTTTTTTTTTGTGATTATTGTATGTTATTCCATATAATTAAATATAATATTTTATTACATTAACTTTTTTGCTCACCAGCTGCTGTGGCTAGTGGTTTTCCAAAGTTACTCGCCACTCAGCATTTTCACTGGCCACAATTTTGACACCGATACCATGGGGAAAAACTGCCATATAGATATTTTAATATTATCTCATAATTTGGCAGCAGGAATATTAGGCTGCTGTCACTTTAAGACCTGACGCACAGATCCATTACACTGTTACACATGTGTTTTCTTTCTCAACTGTTTACGTTCACTTAAGACATAACTGACTGTGTTTAGGTGAATACTCGCCCAGACCGGCATTTTGACATTATTTTGTGTGTATTTGACTGTTTAAGCGCAATAAGCAGAGAAAAAGAACTCAATTTAGCACTGAGAGGTGGCTTTATGTGCCGCACTTTGGGTGTGAGCACAAAATCTGTGGGAATGAGTAAAATTATGCACAATACGCGCAATCCCACGGCGAAATTCAAGCCCTGTAACAGCAACAATTCATCCGGAGCAAATGAAGCGAGTGAGTGAGGAGAGGCGGGTTTGTGTGTCACTCGCTGTCGGAGAGATGAGAGAGAGAGAAAGAGACTCTGGTATCGAATGTCTGTTCTGTGGAAAATGAGTATTGGAAGCGTTTCAGATATATCAGCATTGATATGTATCTAAAAATCTATATTTTTGACACTACATTGCACTTAGTTTATTATTTTAGATGCCTTTTATAAAAGACTACAATCTAAAAATGTATTTATATATATATATATATATATATATATATATATATATATATAAAATTCAACCCGCCAAAGTGGCTAATAGGAGTGACTGTGTTACACGCCACTGCTGAAATACACCCGTATTTATATATATATACTGTATATTCTCATTGAATATCCTACTTGAGGATTCACAAATAGGTCAAATAAAAAAAGTGTTTTGAATCAGGTGGAGATATAAATCGACTGGGCTGGTTATATAATACAGTACGGCAGCATTTGTATGCAACAGGTGTGCTTGTGCTGCTTTGCATACACGTCAGTGAGTGACGTGATTTAAGGTTCACTGTGAAATTAGAAAGAGTGTGTATTTAGCATGTGCTGTAATCTGTTTATGTTGATTGTATGTTCCTGTGATTGGTTTATGGGATTAGACAGAGTATCATTTTGTATGTATGTGTGTGTGTGTGACTGGCAGGAAAAGATGTCTGAGGGGGCGTGTCTGATGTTGCTAGGCAATAAGACAGACCTGGCGAGCGCAGACAGGAGGGAGGTGACTGGAGCACAAGGCCGCAGACTGGCAGAGGTGATGATTCATGAATGACCAACTCATCATTTCCCACTGATCTCAGTCATTTGCCTGTGTCATTGTGTGTATAAGGTGTTTTGATGTGGTTTGTGTCGACAGCAGTACCAGGCTGAGTTCTATGAATGCAGTGCTAAGAGTGGACACCAGGTGGAAGAGGCCATGAACCACCTAACCAGGTGTGAAACTGGATTAAAGGGTTAGTTCACCCAAAAATGAAAATTATCCCATGATTTACTCACCCTCAAGTCATCCTAGGTGTATATGACTTTCTTCTTTCAGACGAATACAATCAGAGTTATATTAAAAAATGTCCTGGCTCTTCCAAGCTTTATAATGACAGTGAATGGCTGTTTCTGTTTTAAAGTCCATAAAAGTGCATCTATCCATTATAAAAGTGCTCCACACGGCTCCGGGGGGTTAATAAAGGCTTTCTGAAGCGAAGTGATGCATTTGTGTAAGAAAAATATCCATATTTAAAACTTTACAAACTGTAATCTCTAACTTCCGCTAACTGTTGTACGCGCGTTCACGAGAGACTGGCGTTCCAGCATACGGCGTAGGACGCAGGTGTAGTGTAAGTTCCGGTGACGAATGCGGAAGCGCAGAGGTTCTCGCGAGAACTAGCATATTCTCACCAGAACGTCCTACATCATACGCTGGAACGCCACTCTCTCATGAACGCACGTAGCCTACAACAGTTAGCATAAATTAGAGAGATTACAGTTTGTAAAGTTTTAAATATGGATATTTTTCTTACACAAACGCATCATTTCAGAAGGCCTTTATTAACCCCCCGGAGCTGTGTGGATATCTTTTATGATGGATAGATGCACTTTTATGGACTTCAAAACAGAATCAGCCATTCACTGCCATTATAAAGCGTGGATTAGCCAGGACATTTTTTAATATAACTCAGATTGTATTCGTCTGAAAGAAGAATGTCATATACACCCAGGATGACTTGAAGGTCAGTAAATCATGGGCTAATTTTAATTTTTGGGTGAACTATCCCTTTAAAGCCTATTTCAAATTCTGTGATCACAAGTGACGTCTTTTTCCAAACTCTTTTTCCAATACAAATTAAATCACTGTGTATTTATTGCCAAAGCGTGTATTTAAATTGAAAAATAATAATCATTTCATTTCATTTCATTCTATCAGGTTACTTGCCTCACAGCAGGACAAGCAGTGCGAGTCTGCGCTCCGTCTGGACGTCTCAGTCAACAGAGGGCGCTGCTGCAAATAACCGGAGCGTCACTACAGAATGGGCCTTTTTCACGGACTGTGATGACGCGTTTTAACGGTCATCAGCATCGTAAATCCTGCAGTCTTTTATATTGTCATAAAAAAAAAAAAAAAAAAAAGCATGTACATTTATAACACTATACTTGGTATTATATTACCTTCAAATTACAAAAAAATAGTTAGCGCTGTAGCGCTGCTGTTGGAGCGAAGACTTGACTCATGAATATTAATCATGTCACGTGACTGGACGCTCAAAGAATTTACCTACCTCTGAATGTGCTCAATTAAAAAAAGATTCAAAATGTGAAACTGTAAAAGGTTATAAAACACTATCTGGAACAGTGATACGATTATTTGAACATTACTACTCACTCCAGTGGGCAATCTGTTACAAAAAACGATGTCTAGTACACATTTATTTTTTTATACAGAGTCTGTAAAACTGTTGCCTGTATATGTATGTATTTTATAATAATCATTAGTATTATTTTGTGGGTTTGGACAATAAATGTCATATTAACATTTTTGGGAACACAAAATGAAATGTTATGTGTAGATCAACAGTAAATACTGTACTTATTTTCATCGCCCTCTCTCGGCGCTTTGTGGTATTACCGCAGTGCGTAGTATGGCGTGAACTCGCTGCGCGCGCCCTGGCACCCAGAAGCCCCCTGTGACGCGCGCGAGGCGAGCAGTGCCCACAGCAAACACGGACAGAAGGACACGGACACCTGGAGTAAAAGCGGACTCTCAAACATAGTTTTAAAAACGAGATCTGAAGCAGGGATATTGATTCAAACGTCCTTAAGGTGGGTGCGTTATTCTAAACAGGAGTACTTTTATTATTTCTTTGAAATCTTTCGTTTGCATGTCATAAATGGGCAATAGCCTATGTGTATTATGGCGTGATTTATGAATTTATAAATTTTTTCTTTAACTTTTTTTCTTTCTTTCCAATTTTACCCAAAGTAGGCTACTGTTATTATTCGACATTGTCCTTTTGAAGACTTTTGCTTTTCTTTAAAAGTTTCAGAAACTTTGAAATAATGTGTTTAAACTTAAATTATGTGCTTTATAATTAGATTCTTATATGTTGATACTCGGTCAGTTGCAGGTAACAGGATCTGTAATAAATTCCTCAGATTCTTCAGATGGTGAGGAGGTGTGACAGATTTAAAATGAGCCAGGAGACACAGATGATGCTTTGAAAAAACTCGTAATAATCTGTGCATATGACCAGACTCTCTATTCAGACACATTTGGCTAACATAAATTATACTCTGTAGTTAAAAGAAAATCTAGAAATGAAAAAAAAAAAGTTATTTTTCAAACATTATTATATTTTTAAGGATCAATTACAAAAGGATCAGCAAAAAAAAAACATAAACGGAACAAAATAATATAGTTTAAATATTAATTGGCTGCCCAAAACACATTTTAAAAACATATTTAGGTTTAAGCATTAAAAAAAATATAGAATTTTTTAATAAGTTATTTTCAAACATTATTATATATGTATAATTTTTTTTTTCAGCAATTATGGATCAATTACAAAGGGATCAGCAAAAAAAAAAAAAATAATAATAAACTTTAAATATTATTATTTTGCTGGCCAAAACAAATTTATAGAATATCATATTATACTGTATGTTTAAGCATTAAAGCAAATATAAAAAAAATTAATTAGTTAAAATAGTTATTTAAAAAAGAATATTATTATTATTTGAGCAATTATGGATTAATTAAAGGGATCAGCAAAAAAACTAATTAACTGTATAAAATAATAGTTTAAATATTATTATTTGGCTGGCCAAGACTAGTTTATAAAATAACATATTATATTATAGTGTATGTTGTAAACATTTAAAGAAAATATAGAACTTAAAAAATATATATTTTAATTTATATATATATATATATATATATACAAATTTATAAAATAACATATGTTATAGTGTAGTTTTAAACATTTAAAAAAATTATATATATATATATATATTAGCAACTATGGCTCAAATACAAAGGGACCAACAAAATAACTAAAAAAAAATAATGAAAAAATTAAAAAAGTTTAAAAATAATTTGGCTGCAAAGTTATAAAATAACATATACTGTAGGTTTAAGCATGAAAGAAAATATTGAAATTTAAAAAAATATATATTTTAAAACATATATTTTTTTAGCAATTACGGATGAATTACAAAGGGATCAGCGAAAACACCTTATTAACTGAATAAAATAATACAGTTGAAATATTATTCAGTATTTATTTACTGTCAGAAACAGGCAGGTGTAACAAGTATCAGGTCGTCTGAGGAGGAGTGGCGTCTGTTTCCCAGACTGAAGACGTGTTAGCGTTACTCAGATCTGGGTGAGGTTACAGTAGTAAAACTTTCTCCCTCTCTCTGTGAGTCACTGTAGGAGCTCAGTTTCCTGGACCGAGGCCCGTATCCACACCCAGAGTTTCCTCATCTGTCTCAACTTTACTGCACACTTTTATTTACTCTCAAACTATCAATATTTTGCTACTTATTCCATTTCAAGGTCAAATGAACACACTAATAAAATAAAATAAAAATACAATTTTGCATATAGAAAATATTTTATATATACACTACTGTATAAAAGTTAGTTATTAAGCAATTAATAATACTTTTATCCAGCAGGGTTGCATTAAATTGATCAAAAGTGACAGTAAAAACATTTATAATGTTACAAATCTTTTTTATTTCAAATAAATGCTGTTCTTTTGAACTTTCTATTCATCAAAGAATCCTGAAAAATGTATCAGTTTCTACCAAAATATTAAGCAGTTTTCAACATGTTTCTTGATCATCAAATCATCATATTAGAATGATTTCTGGAGGATCATGTGACACTAAAGACTAGAGTAATGATGCTGAAAATTCAGCTTTGATCACAGGAATAAATTATATTTTAACATATATTCACATAGAAAACAGTTATTTTAAATTGTAACAATATTTCACTGTTTTTACTGTATTTTTGATCAAATAAATGCGGCCTTGGTGAGCAGAAGAGACTTCTGTTAAAAACTTTAAATAATTCTTACTGTACTTTTTAATTTTTATTAAATCAAATGATAATTTCTTATTTCTTTCATATGATTTGGGGATATGGGGAAATGACCTGAATGTGTTCTTCACCCAATAACCATAATTCAATGAACTTTGCCTCATAAATGTCAGTGCTATCATATAATTGTATGTTGTGTGTAAAGGAAGGGTTAGTCCTGTAGCAGATAAAGACCGGCCTCTCGGGGGATGTTAAGCTGGATTCATGGTTTTTCTCAGACCTGTCGAGTGGATGCCATCTTGAAAGGGTTTGTAAAATCTCTTACTGTTTCAGGATGGCAGATGCTGAGGAAAAAAACAATAGATGTGGGACAATATGCCTCAAATACCTTCTGTTCATCTTCAATCTTCTCTTTTGGGTGAGTTTGTGCTTTGTTTTGATCGTTATTAGCCATTTCTGATGGAAAAATGGCTAAAACCACCATAAACTGGTTTATGCTGCTTCTTTTTTTTGTCTCTTTTCGTAGAAGAAATTCAGAACTGTTTTCCTTTCTAAGCACGAACAGTTTTGATGCAAATGAAAAAGTAGAGAAAAAAAACAAGAGGCCAGATTTACCGCACAAACAATTGTACATGTCCTCCCAGTTGGCAGGTGGCGCTGTGATGGCAGTGGGAATATGGACTCTGGTGGAAAAAAGCGACTACATCAGCCTTCTGTCCTCCAGCACCTACATGATCGCTGCCTTTATCCTGATTGGTGCGGGTGCCGTCGTCATGTTCACCGGGATACTGGGCTGCTGCGCCACCATCAGGGAACAAAGAGGTCTTCTTATAATGGTGAGAGAGCATCATGGGTAACACGACCACTGACAGCAGACACATTTGTCACCTCCACGATTTGGGTGTTCTGAGTGTTTTCAAGTGTTGCTAGGATGTTCTGGGTTGTTGTTAGGTGGTTGCTTGCTGCCAAAAAACATCCCAACCCCCTGATAACTTATAACAGTGCGGGATGAGTTACGTGGGAAAGTTTCATATTCATAATTAGTGGTTTGTTCAGTTAATTAAACCCTAAAGGTGCGTCCCAATTTGCGCACTTATGCACTGTTCTATGCCGTTTTGTAGTAGTGTGTTCATACTGAAAATTGAAATAGAAAAAATATTAAATATTCGGATGATGCACTAAAGCCTCTGGTGCTGTTTTACGCTTCATCTAGTGGAAGCGTTTGGTACTGTGCCCAAACAAATTCTCACTGAAAGCTCATTTTTTGAGATATCAACCTCAAATTTGGAACACAACTTGTTTAGATTTATGGCTTTGATTTTCTTACAATTTTAGAGTAAAACATGTTTTGAAAAATATGTATTCGTATACATTTGAAAATAGTATTTAATAGTATATAATATTATTTGTACTTTTTTGTTTTGTTTTTTAGAATTTCTTACTTCATCTGAATGGTACGAAACTTGGTAAAGGTTTTGGCACTTGCTCTGTGAACAAACACAAAAATCATGGACATGATTGGAAAAGGTTCAATGGTCCTGAAAATAGTCACACTTGTATTGTTCGCGGTCAAAAATGAGCGCATTGGAAACAAATGGAAAGTGAATTTCATCTAGTGGAAGCTTTTGGTACTGCGTCCAAACAAAATCTGACTGAAAGCTCATTTTTTTGAGATATCAACCGCAAATTTGGCACACAACTTGTTTAGATTTATGGCTTTGATTTTCTCGCAGTTTTAGAGTAAAACATTTTGAAAAATATAAATTTCATATAAATTTGAAAATAGTATTCTTATGCATTTTTCATAAAAATAAACTTATTCCTCTGGTGCTGTTTAATCATTTTTGACTGAAAACTTGCGTTTTGTTTTGTTTTTTAGAATTTTTTACATCATTGTAATAGTACGAAACTTGGTAAAGGTTTTGGCACTTGCTATGTGAACACACAGAAAAATCATGGACATGATTGGAAAAGGTTCAATGGTCCTTAAAAATATAGTCACACTTGTATTGTTCGCGGTCAAAAATGAGCGCATTGGAAACGAATTTCATCTAGTGGAAGCGTTTGGTACTCTGCCCAAACAAAATCTGACTGAAAGCTCAATTTCTGAGATATCAACCTGAAATTTGGAACACAACTCGTTACGATTTATGGCTTTGATTTTCTTACAGTTTTAGAGTAAAAGATGTTTTGAGAAATGTGTATTTCATATAAATTTGAAAATATTTTAATGCATTTTTCATAATAATAAAAATCACGTTTTTTAACTTTTTTCACTTCAGCAAGTGTCTGCCAAGTGTCTTCTTTAGAAAAAGACCAAAGTCTGTGCTCCAAAGCATTTACCACAGTTTAAGTTAGAAATGTCATTTTCAGGTCCGTTCAAAAAGTGATTAACAGGTAATAAATGGATGAATGGATGGAACTATTCCATAAATATAATTAAGTACCATAAAATCCCCTAAAAATAAAAAAAATATTAAATAAAAAAACATTATCAAACTCAACTGTCGCAGCTTTAATTACGTAGCGGAGGGGGAGGGGCATCAGACTCTGATGTTGAATGACAAAATAACCTTATATAATTCATACACTACACGGTTGAGTACATAGTGCATAAGTACAGTGTGTAAGTGTAAAGTGCGTCATTTGGGACACTTAAGTCAGACAATAGTGTTGCTTGTCTTAGGAAACACAACCAACAAAAGCCATTTTAACATGGAAGGAAGCAAGTGGCTTATAGGACTTCTGGAAACTTTTAGCTGAATCATCTCTGTGCAGCCTGTGATAAGATTCATCACAAAAACCTCTGCCAGACTTAACTTTGAGTGAAATATTTTGAGTAATGTAAACATTGGATTATAGTAGGCAGATTTAGACCGTGTGGGTTCCTGCACACAGAGGCCAGGACTTATTCTGGAAACATGCAGTCACACTAACGTGACTTTATTGTGCTTTCTAATTTAGTTTGATCATGCTTATACTGTATGTGTGTCTCTTAGTTGTCTCAAAGCTGTCATCGTATCTGATTTAAATAAAGACGTGTGTCTCTTTAAGAGGTCAGACTTAGAAACTGAGTCACAGCTGAGGAATTACAGGCAGCAGAGAGAGAGAGAGAGAGAGAGAGAGAGTATAGAGGAATGAGAAGGGAGTGAATCCAGAATAGAGGAATGAAATGAGAGTGGTGGGCTGGGGAAGGACAGAAAACAGAGGGAAAAAACAGAACAAATACAGGCAGAGAGAAAATGAATAGTGATTTTGACCTTTATCAGCTGTGTAAAATTCCTCAGATGCCAATTCTTCACTTGTTCAGCCGCTGATGGACAAGGTTCTTGAGAGAACAATCATGCACAAATTTAAGTTCTGTCATTATATACTCACCCTCGGACCTGGTGTCCAAATATGTTTATTATTGAGACATTTTGTCCCTTTTTGTCCCTACAGTTCTTTGTCCTGTTGTTGTTAATCTTCCTACTGGAGATCACAGCTGGAATTTTGGCCTACGTCTATTATCAGGAGGTAAACTCACATTCGGGATGAGGAATAAATGCTATATTTCTGTTAGTTTGGGTGAATTCTTATCCTGTTAAACATGTTTATGCACCATTTTCAACATCCTTATGTATGCATGCGAATAACAAGTGGATGAACATGGGAATGTAATATGCCATCCAATCCAATATTCTCCTCAGATTCACATTAAACCCACATACACGTCGAGTGTTGTATGTTTGCATGCTCCTCATCCACTTTCCTGCTTTTCCATCTTTGTAAAACCCTTTGTCTTCTTCCTCCTTTTCCTCCTCTTCCTCCAGTGTTTTCCTCTCTGCTACCAGGTAAACAATTACGTAGACAAAAAAAAGTTAGCTAGTTTGATTTTTACTTCAATAGCTCATTCAGAAATAAAATGACTGTAATTTACTCATCCTAATGCCATTCCAAACCACTATGCTGCTATATTTTCCGTGTGAAAATTCTTCCGTGTTCTAAGGAAAATAATAACATTAGGTTTGGAACGACATGAGGGTGAGTAAATAATGAGAGAATTTTCATTTTGGATGATTCCTTAAATATAATATAATCTTTACTTTGTATCTATGAAAACAGACGTTGCTCTATAGAGTATGATTTATAGATATAGCTTGTGGTCTGATGGATTTATCTGTGACTGCAGCTGAATGCTGAGCTGAGAGCCGATCTGAAAGAGAGGATGGTGGAAAACTACCAGCAGCCTGGACAAGAGCACATCACTAGAGCCATCGACAAACTCCAGCAAGACGTAAGATAGTTATTTATCTTTCTATCGGTCCGTCTGTCCATCCCAGAAGACCCTAGCAACCATCCAGAGCACCATACAGTGCAACAGTCATGTTCTGGCAATACAAACTCCATTCATTTTCTCCATAGGGAAATTGATTTTAACAATAACTTATAAACTAGGGATGCACCGATCATGATTTATCATGGCCGATTCCCGACTGCCAATTTTTTTTACAAGCAAATGGGCCGATTCTGATACCGGTTGCAGTTTTTTTGTCTTCAAGCAAATTTGCTCTTTTACAGGCCAAACTGGCCTTAAACACAAACATATCTGTAGTTATTTGAAAGCCACTGCGTTTTAATCACGATCCAAACAAGCAGCTAGAGCAGTTGTTTTTTATTTGAGTTTGATTGTATAATTTCAAGATTTAAAGCAAAAACAGTGGTCTGACTTGAGCTTTGTGAAATGATGCTACTTAAAACACCTGCACAAAACAAAGACGGACGGAATTAAAATGCAAATTCACTCTGACAGTAGGTGGCGCTTATGGAACAGCAGCGATATAGCGTTTCTTTGGTTACCGCTGTATGCAAAGCAGCAAGCACTACTTTAAAGGGATAGTTCACCCTAAAATGTCTCTAAAAAGTCATCATTTACTCACCCTGTTGTTGTTCTAATGCCATATGCCCTTCTTTCTTTTATGAATAGCGACCAGCATCAAGCTTTTTTTAAAAATGCTAATAGTATCACAGGATGATCCCATGTGACACATATTCCAAGTGTTATGGAATATATGTCATTAGTGTTATATTACAAACCCGATTCCAAAAAAGTTGGGACACTGTACAAATTGTGAATAAAAACAGAATGCAATGATGTGGAAGTTTCAAATTTCAATATTTTATTCAGAATACAACATAGATGACATATCAAATGTTTAAACTGAGAAAATCATTTTAAGGGAAAAATAAGTTGATTTTAAATTTCATGGCATCAACACATCTCAAAAAAGTTGGGACAAGGCCATGTTTACCACTGTGTGGCATCCCCTCTTCTTTTTATAACAGTCTGCAAACGTCTGGGGACTGAGGAGACAAGTTTGCTATAGTTGCTCAAGTTTAGGAATAGGAATGTTGTCCCATTCTTGTCTAATACAGGCTTCTAGTTGCTCAACTGTCTTAGGTCTTCTTTGTCGCATCTTCCTCTTTATGATTCCTCTTTATCATGTTGGAAAATGCAAGGTCTTCCCTGAAAGAGACGACGTCTGGATGGGAGCGTATGTTGTTCTAGAACTTGGATATACCTTTCAGCATTGATGGTGCCTTTCCAGATGTGTAAGCTGCCCATGCCACACGCACTCATGCAACCCCATACCATCAGAGATGCAGGCTTCTGAACTGAGCGCTGATAACAACTTGGGTTGTCCTTGTCCTCTTTAGTCCGGATGACATGGCGTCCCAGTTTTCCAAAAAGAACTTCAAATTTTGATTCGTCTGACCACAGAACAGTTTTCCATTTTGCCACAAACCATTTTAAATGAGCCTTGGCCCAGAGAAAACGCCTGCGCTTCTGGATCATGTTTAGATATGGCTTCTTTTTTGACCTATAGAGTTTTAGCCGGCAACGGCGAATGGCACGGTGGATTGTGTTCACCGACAATGTTTTCTGGAAGTATTCCTGAGCCCATGTTGTGATTTCCATTACAGTAGCATTCCTGTATGTGATGCAGTGCCGTCTAAGGGCCCGAAGATCCCGGGCATCCAGTATGGTTTTCTGGCCTTGACCCTTACGCACAGAGATTGTTCCAGATTCTCTGAATCTTTGGATGATATTATGCACTGTAGATGATGATAACTTCAAACTCTTTGCAATTTTTCTCTGAGAAACTCCTTTCTGATATTGCTCCACCATTTTTTCGCCGCAGCATTGGGGGAATTGGTGATCCTCTGCCCATCTTGACTTCTGAGAGACACTGCCACTCTGAGAGGCTCTTTTTATACCCAATCATGTTGCCAATTGACCTAATAAGTTGCAAATTGGTCCTCCAGCTGTTCCTTATATGTACATTTAACTTTTCCGGCCTCTTATTGCTACCTGTCCCAACTTTTTTGGAATGTGTAGCTCTCATGAAATCCAAAATGAGCCAATATTTGGCATGACATTTCAAAATGTCTCACTTTCAACATTTGATATGTTATCTATATTCTATTGTGAATAAAATATAAATTTATGAGATTTGTAAATTATTGCATTCCTTTTTTATTCACAATTTGTACAGTGTCCCAACTTTTTTGGAATTGGGTTTGTATTTAACGAAAATCCTGACCTTGGCTGTTGGTCTTCTGTGCACGTTCGTGTGACTCTATTAGTGTCTCAGTTCACTCCGTCTTGCCCAGAAAAAGCACACAAGTTGTGAGAAATCAAGATTAAAGGGTTAGTTCACCCAAAAATGAAAATTATCCCATAATTTACTCACCCTCAAGTCATCTTAGGTGTATATGACATTCTTCCTTCAGACGAATACAATCGGAGTTATATTAAAAAAGTCTTGGCTCTTCCAAGCTTTATAATGGCAGTGAATGGCTGTTTCTGTTTTAAAGTCCATAAAAGTGCATCTATCCATTATAAAAGTGCTCCATACGGCTCCGGGGGGTTAATAAAGGCTTTCTGAAGCGAAGTGATGCGTTTGTGTAAGAAAAATATCCATATTTAAAACTTTATAGACTAAAATAACTAACTTGAAATAACTCGTCTGAAAGAAGAATGTCATATACACCTAGGATGACTTGAGGGTGAGTAAATCATGGGCTAATTTTCATTTTTGGGTGAACTAACCCTTTAACAAAAGCGTGTTATGAAATACAATGCCTAGAAATCCTAAAAAAGTATCAGTGTACTTTCTCCGCTGAGTCAAATATCACCGGACCAGAACTCTGTTTGTCTGATGACAATCAGAATGACAGATATGTTACGTGATAACTTGTTACGACGAACACAGTGGATATATTCACCTCAGAGAAGAAGGTACATGGATTGTATTTCGTGTTGTGCTTTTGTTAATCTTAATTTCTCAGAACTTGTGCTTTTTCTGGGTGAGTCGGAGTGAATAGCGGCGCTAATGGAGTCACACGAACGTGCACAGAAGACCAATGGCCATGGTCAGGATTTTTGTTAAATAATACATTAAATTTCATATCTGTGATACTTTTGCATCTTTTTTTTAAAAACTTGATGCTGGTCGCTATTCACTGCTATTATATGGACGAGCGCAAGCGTGACATATTTAAAAATTCTCCTTTTTTTGTCCATAAAAGAAAGTGCATACGGCATTAGAACAACACCAGGGTGAGTAAATTATGACTTAATTTTCATTTTAGGGTGAACTATCCCTTTAATAGGCATTATACAGAGGTAAGAAGAAAAGAAAATGCCATTGAAACTTATCTGAATACAGTCAGTTCCCTATAAACCATTAAAGACGGACATACTGTGAGCTACGAGGTGTTAATCGTTGGTATATACTCTGTTGAAGCCGTCAGTATTTAAACTTATTTTTAAAATAATCATGATTAACAGTCGAATTAGTGGTGAAATGACCCTTGTTGCTATACAAAAAAATCCACCAATCAGAGTCACGGCAAGCAAAACGCTCCAACAGAGCTGGGAACGCCCACTCCCATGATGCTCGGCGAATGACGTAATCGAGTCAGTCTCTCTACACTCTCATAACCCTTAAATAAATATATGCCGTAAAATTCAAATATATTGTTTCTAATCAACAACTTAAATTGAGTAGTTTTATATTTCTCCATTGTTTTTAATTTGAATATGTTGTTTGCAACGCTTCATGGGATTGTAGTTGTCTTCAACCTAAAAGCTGTTAAGTAAACAGTCTTGTACCTTTGTCTTTGTCCAATTTTCAAATATTTTTTGATTCAAATAAAACTTTGTAATGTTGTGATTCACCTCATAGCTGATTGGCCTGGTTCATAACACTTTATGGAAGACTTTTTTTAAATCCCTATGGGAAAAATTAATGGAAAAAAATGGAACAGCAACAGCTGCTGATCTCCTTGGTTCTGAAAAAGAGGGCGGGCACTGTTGCACGTCATCACACCTGCCCAGAACACCTTAGCAACCACATAGCAACTACCTGGCAACCATCTAGAACACCTTAGAAACCTTTCAGACTTCTAAGCTATTTTAAACTTTGAGACAAGGCTTGTCAAGCCCACATTCAAGGTCTGTGACAAACTTTTCTTTAACTATAATAATGCAATGAACTCTTTTCAACAGCTTTGAAGTTTATAGTCTTACAATATCATGACAATGAAGGCTTTTGAACACAATTTCTCAGTCTGTGAGCATGTGAGTTTATGCATCAAAACATCAGACACCACTAGCCCATGGGAAAACAATCCACCCGTCACAAGAATGAACTCTTTTCTTGTTCCCGCGCCCCCTCCCTCTCCATCTGTTTTACGATGCAGCTGAAGTGTTGCGGCAGTAACAGCTCAGCGGATTGGAGGGATGGGGCCTGGATACAGACGCCTGGTGCTGACAGACGCCTGGTGCCCGACAGCTGCTGTAAGACCCCCACAGAGCGCTGTGGACTCAGAGACCACCCATCCAACATCTACAAAGTGGAGGTACATTCAGATAAATACAAAGTTCTGTCATGAAACTCTAGATAGCCCAGGCTGATTGGTCCTTAACTCAATCTGCATGTAATCACACCATTCTCTATAGGCCACAGCTGATTGGTTCCTTTTGTATCAGTAGCCAATGAGCTCACTGCTCAACTTTCAAATACTGGTCAGCATTTTCTTTAGCATTTTCTGTAGCAGTTGCTGCACGCTTTCAGAAACCCTCCACCTTCCCCATCACCACCTGTATAGATCTGCTATATAGGTAATTTGTGCATGATATATATTAGCAGCAGCATGTCTTACTTGCTCACAGCAGCATGTTGTGTATTGGCAGTAGCAAGTCACGTAATTGCTCTGCAGCAGCAGCAATAACTAACAACAGAAGCAATAACAGTAGCAGCAATAACCAACAACAGAAGCAATAACAGTAGCAGCAATAACCAACAACAGCAGCAATAACAGCAGCAGCAATAACAGTAGCAGCAATAACAGCAACAGAAGCAATAACAGTAGCAGCAATAACAGCAACAGAAGCAATAATCAACAGCAGCAACAGCAATAACAGCAGCAGCAACAACAGCAGCAATAACAGCAGCAGCAATAACCAACAGCAGCAATAACAGCAGCAGCAGCAATAACCAACAGCAGCAGCAATAACAGTAGCAGCAATAACCAACAGCAGCAGCAGCAATAACCAACAACAGCAGCAATAACCAACAGCAGCAGCAATAACCAACAACAGCAGCAATAACAGTAGCAGCAATAACCAACAGCAGCAGCAATAACAGCAACAGCAATAACCAACAGCAGCAGCAGCAATAACCAACAACAGCAGCAATAACAGCAACAGCAGCAATAACCAACAGCAGCAGCAGCAATAACCAACAGCAGTAGGAATAACAGCAGCAGCAATAACAGCAGCAGCAGCAATAACAGTAGCAGCAATAACCAACAACAGCAGCAGCAATAACCAACAACAGCAGCAATAACCAACAATAGCAGCAATAGCCAACAACAGCAGCAATAACCAACAACAGCAGCAATAACAGTAGCAGCAATAACCAACAACAGCAGCAATAACAGTAGCAGCAATAACCAACAACGGCAGCAGCAATAACAGCAACAGCAGCAATAATCAACAGCAGCAGCAGCAATAACAACAGCAGCAGCAATAACAGCTGTTTCTGTTATTGCTGCTGCTGCTGTTGGTTATTGCTGCTGCTGCTGTTATTGCTGCTGTTGTTGGTTATTGCTGCTGCTGCTGTTGGTTATTGCTGCTGCTGCTGTTATTGCTGCTGTTGTTGGTTATTGCTGCTGCTGCTGTTGCTGGCCATTGCTGCTGTTAATGCTGCTGTTGCTGTTATTGCTGCTCCTGGTGGTTATTGCTGCTGCTGCTTTTGAGTATCAACTTTGCTTCTCAATGTTCTCCTTAATAATTTGGCTTTGAAAGAATTTGATGAGAAATGTTTGAGTTAATATTGAGATCTCTGACTTTTCATTGCATACTTAGTTAAATATTTTGTAACATTATAAATGTTTTTACTGTCACTTTTACCCCAAACTTTTGAGTGATAGTGTATTACGTTTTCCACAAAAATATCATGCAGCAAAAACTGTTTTTATTGTTGATAATAATTAGAAATGTTCCTTGAACAGCAAATCAGCATAACTCTTTTTTTTATGTCTCTCAGGGTGGTTGTATATTCAAGCTAGAGGAGTTTATTCTTCAACATCTGCTGATTCTGGGCTCAGTGGGTCTTGGGATTGCATTTATTCAGGTGAACAACACTGATATAAATCTAGCAAATATTTTCACTCCTATTTGTTCTTTTGTTTTAGTTTTTTGTAATATCAGAGATTTTAACCTTTAACCATTTCTGTCTGTTTCAGATTGTAGGGATGATTTTTACCTGCTGCCTGTATCGAAGTTTGAAAGAAGAAATATACTGAGAAAGAAGACACTTTATTCCCACCAACACCAAATAAGCCTCCCTGCTGTCTTCATTGCTGTCTGTTACTGTGTGGTTTGAATGTGCTGTGTGTCAGGAATATGATGGCAGGTCAATATGTCTTGGTTGCAGGACAGTCGTTCTGGAAATGGAACTTTACATTGTCTTGTTTTATGCAAAGATTATGGATGCAATGTTTGTTAAAAGTCTGAATTTTGCAGTACAAATAAATCAGTGGAATAATAAGGATTGTTTTGTTTCTGACAACACATGCCTTCCATTGATTATTAAACATACTTTCCAGTTACTGAAGTAATTATTGGCACACTATCAGAATTAAGATGGCTTGTAATCTATATTAGAAGATTCGGTAACACTTTATTTCACAGGGTCATTGTTACATATGTTACATGTGCTTACCATAGTATTAACTATAATGCATAATTACATGCAACTAACCCTCAACCAAACCCTAATCCTACCCTAACCCTATAGTAAGTACATGTTGTTAATTAATATTACTCAGTACTTAGCTATATAATTACACTGTAACAATGACACCTTAAAATAAAATGTAACCTAAGATCTTAAAATGACAGACATGAATTTCTACATGCTTTGTGTGTAACACTTGTTCTATTAATAAAACATTAAAAGTAATTTATTTGCATGAGTTGACAGTAATATGCAGTGTGTTTGTAGATTTTGGATGATTAATAAAAATAATGATGTAAAATGTGCATATCACATGTCGGAACTACTTACGCAGAAACTGTTTTACCCGGAACCTTAAAACCAACGGACCTATCAAAACAAGCAGCTGATCAAATGATCTACGTTTCTGATTTTATTGTAAATTCAATGGATTTATTACACTTTAATGCATTTATTCGATAGGTTATTGTTGACGTTAATATTGCCACTGTCGCTCGTTAATGGTCTCTAAATACAGAGAAAACTGAATTAGGCGATATAAAGCGTCTATAATGACATCTAAACCTACATGTCTGATAGTGGCTAGTGCTGCATCTACAGGTAAGACTCAAAACATCACTTCAAATGTACAGTTAAAAATGTTTTCTCGGGAATATACAATTTGCTTTGTTAATAAATTATGTCATTTTCTTATATGTGTCATTAAATTATTTTAAATGCGTCTTTTATGTATTTTTTTGGCTCAGGAAAGATCTAGTCTTTTTGGGCATTATTTATTTATAATTTTCTATTCAATTTAATCAAAAATCCAGTGGACAATCAGATGGTAATATCGTTGCACTTTTCTGTTTTTAAATGAAACTTTAGGTAACACTTTATTTTACAGTGTCCATGTTACATATGTTACATGTACTTACCATAGTAATAACAGTAAATGATGCATAATTACATGCAGCTAACCCTCAACCAAACCCTAATCCTACCCTAACCCTATAGTAAGTGCATGTAGTTAATCAATATTACTCAGTACTTAAATATATAATTACACTGTAACAATGACACCGTAACATAAAGTGTAACCAAACTTTAAACAGTGATACTTTTGTACAGTTTTCTGTTTATTATGAACGTGAAGCATTAAAGTGTGTTCTGTTTTCCCTGCAGGAGTTTCAGCTCGATCGTTCCATCAGTGTTTCAGTTTGTGCAGTTCAGTGTTTAACGTGCAGACAGCGACACCTGGCGTGAGGAAACACACATTGCATCTTCTGCACATTTTATTCATCCACATTTATTCACTGTTTATTCATCCATACAAACCTCTATGGCAAGCCGTTTTGACTTTTATTCATTCCCAGGATATGAATTCTTGATATCAACAATGGCGTCATTACTCACAGAAATACGAATTCTTGAAATGAAGAATTAAATTTTAACTAGTAAAAACTATAATTCTTGATATCGGTAATTGTATTTTCACTTGTTAAGTCACCATAGACTGCCATTCAAATTCAATTGTTGATACCAATAATTCAATTGTCACTAGTGACAATGTTCATTTCTGATATCATGAATGTGATTGTTACTAGTAAGAAAGCAATTTTTGATTTCTGAAATTACTCTCCTAATTATTGATATCAGAAATACATTTTCTGATATCAGAAATAACAAATGTAACATGTTGAAATATGGCAAGCTGTTTTGACTTTTAATCATTCCCATGATATGAATTCTTGATATCAACAATTCAATTTTCACTAGTTAAAATGCTAAATTTTGATGTCAGGAATTACATTTCCACTTGTAAAAACTATAATTCTTGATATCAACAATGATGTCATCACTCGCAGAAATCGAATCCTTGAAATCATTAATTGAATTTTAACTAGTAAAAACTATAATTATTGATATCTGTAATTGTCACCATAGGCGGCCATTCAAATTCAATTGTTGATAGCAAGAATTAATTTCTTGTTAATGTTGAAATTCCAATTTCACATATCAGAAATACAATTCTTACTAGTAAAAATCATTTTTGATATCAATAATTACTTTGTTATTAGTAAAAATATAAATTCCTGATATCAAGAACTCAATTTTGACTAGCTGAAATGTTCATTCTTGATATCTACAATCTCTATGTTTTTCAACATGTTACATTTGTTATTTCTGATATCTGAAAATGTATGTCTGATATCAATATAATTTCAGATATCTAAAATGGCTTTCTTACTAGTAACAATCACATTCATGATATCAGAAATTAACATCAATTTAATTGTTGATATCAAGAATTCATATCCTGGGAATGAATAAAAGTCAAAACGGCTTGCCATAAATGTAATATGTTGAAATACATTTATAGATATCAAGAATTAACATTTCAACTAGTGACAATTGAATTCTTGATATCAGGAATTTATATTTTTACTAGTAACCACGTAATTATTGATATAAAAAAATTTACTATAGTAAGAATTGTATTTCTGATATGTGAAATTGGATTTTCAACTAGTAAGAAATCAATTCTTGATATCAACAATTGAATTTGAATGGCAGCCTATGGTGACTTTTAACTAGTGAAAATACAATTACAGATATCAAGTATTAGCATTTTAACTAGTGAAAATTGAATTGTTGATATCAAGAATTCATATCCTGAGAATGAATAAAGGTTAAAACGGCTTGCCATAAAGCCTTTTTTTTTTTATCTCACAGGGAAAGACAATAGACTTTGCGGGCGTGGATGACAGCACAGCCCGATGGGTGCAAGAGTTCAGCGTCAAACCCTACGCCAGCCCGGCCAAACTGGAGTCTATTGATGGTCTGAAATCTGTCTGCTTTTTTAAACTCAGTGCATTAAGTGCATGTATAAAAATCAGGATGTGTGTGATGTTTCAGGTGCCCGCTATCAGGCACTGTTGATTCCCGACTGTCCGGGAGCCCTGAATGATCTCGCCCACAGCGGGTCCCTCGCACGAATCCTGTCCCACTTCATTTCTCAGCAAAGTGAGGGTCTCTGCATCTCAAATACTCATTAACACACAAAATGTGAGATGGGTTTAATTGACGTCTGTGTGATTGCAGAGCCTGTGTGTGCTGTGGGACAGGGTGTAGCTGCTCTCTGCTGTGCTACAGAGGAACACAAGTGGATATTCAGTGGCTACAGCATGACTGGGGTGAGCGATAATGTCATGTGAGTCAACAAACTATGGATTTATGATAGAATAGCTCATGCAATGTGATGTTTTATACAGCCCTCTGTGTTTGAGCTGGTACGTTCTGCTGAATTTGCCAACCTGCCGCTGATTGTGGAGGATTTTATCAAAGACAATGGTGGATCTTACACAGGTGGGGTTTCTTTTAAATCTATTAAAGGGAAAATTCATGTCATTCCAAACCTGTTTGACCTACTTTCACCATAAAAGTCATCTGCTGTATTTAAAGTCTTCTGACAGCTTTGTGTGAGGAACAGCTCAAATTGGACTGGGTATTGACACAAATCTCCTCGATTTCAATTCACAAATTTGCGATTTGATTCGATTCTTATCTTGATTTGATATTGATTCATTTGGATATATATTATGAAGTACAGTACGTTAAAATTAAAGGCACAATATTTAAGATTTTTGGATTAAAATATCCAAAAACCACTAGAACAATGTTATATATTTTGTTGACTTGTGTACTTACATTATACCCAATGTTTAAATCCAGAGAAATAAGCAATTTTAACCAGGACACGTCATACCCGCTTTACCCTTGACATCATACCTGCTTTACCCTTGATTTCCGGTTTTATTTTGTAGAAACCATGGAAACACCAAAGACAGTTTTATTAGACAGGTGAGCAACTGTTTGGATCCATTCATCGACAGAAAACTAATCATTGTTATATAGCTCAACACAGTTAGTCTTATTGTTTAAATCTTGTTTTCTTGATTTACCGCGAGTACCATGTTTTACCATGCCTAATATCGATCTAGCTCACTGCAGTGTGAACAAGTGTCTCATAGTAGCCGCCGAGCGAATGCATAGTAGCATTACTACATAACTTTCAACACACTAAAATAATGTATCTAATATGATAAAACAGCGCTGCGTTACCCCACATATGCATGAGCGGCAGAAGCGGAAGCGCTCGTCTGTGGCAGAATAAAAGCTCTGCGAAATCAAGGTGTCATCAAGCTGCGCCTTTGTTTTGAAGCGACCTCTAGCGGTGAAAAATTACATATTGTGGCTTTAACAACTGGTTTGTATACAAACATTTAAATTGCAAATAAGGCCGTTTTTATAACGAAAACTTTATAATAACTTTTTTATTGATATTGTTTGCAAAAGTACCATGGTATTATAACGGCAGGTTTTTTTTTTTTTGGACAAGTATCATGGTATTACTATAGTATTCTTTGAAATCGCTAATAGCATAGGCCTATATGAATATGGAAATCATTCAGGACAATGGTAGGGGAGACCGGGGCTAGTTGTCACACTTTTTATCATTAAAATAGCCTATATTTATCAAGATTTATTTAAAATCACCTTAAAGTTTTGACTAAAAAAAAAAACATTTAACATTTTCATTGAACACATGTTGACTTATATACGTATACTGCAAAATGGAAAAGGCAATACAAACATTAAACCCTCATTTTTGCCATCAGGAATTAAAAAGAATGTATAAAATTACAATATACAGTATGAAAACAACCTACCCCAACGTGATTTTTATGATAGCATATAGTTCATCCGAAACTTTTGGCAATTCAATTCAGACTTTTGAATCTTTAGTGGTATAACTTTCCTATGTGACAACTAGCCCCGGTGTCCTCTAATAGTGGACACTGTATTTTATCTTAAACCATCTTCTGCATTGTCTTGAATCTGTATTATATATATATATATATAGTTTTGCACCTCTTTAGAGTGACGCTGTCAAATATGATTAAATTAATGCAACAGACACTCGGACAGAATTAGACTAAGTGGGTTGCTGGTTAATCCCGTTTTGACGACAAATATGATCTGATTATGTTGAGATTATTAAACTTGAATACATTTTAAAATTAGAGAGTATCAGAGTTTGACCTTCTGGGAACAATTAGATTGTTGTTATATAAAGGTACGAGGTCTCTCCTCTCTCTAAATCCATGTTGTGTTCCACATCTGTCATAATGTATCCAGCATTAGAGAGAACAGAACAGAAAAGAGGATATACAATTAAAATAACTTGGAACAGAATAAACTGCAGACTTTAATATCAATGATAGTCTGGGCACAAAAACACGTAACAGTCCTTTACTCTGTGAGGAGAAAATGTTAAGACAGATGTTGTGGGGTTTGAATTTGCACAAGCAAAACTTGCCGCTAAATTGTTCTGTGTGGTTACTAGGACGTTGAGCTAGTGTGAAAATGAAATATTATCATAGTGAAGTCACAAAACCACATGACTCTGGTGTTGTTTTATCTATCTATCTATCTATATATATATATATATACACTCACCTAAAGGATTATTAGGAACACCTGTTCAATTTCTCATTAATGCAATTATCTAATCAACCAATCACATGGCAGTTGCTTCAATGCATTTAGGGGTGTGGTCCTGGTCAAGACAATCTCCTGAACTCCAAACTGAATGTCAGAATGGGAAAGAAAGGTGATTTAAGCAATTTTGAGCGTGGCATGGTTGTTGGTGCCAGACGGGCCGGTCTGAGTATTTCACAATCTGCTCAGTTACTGGGATTTTCACGCACAACCATTTCTAGAGTTTACAAAGAATGGTGTGAAAAGGGAAAAACATCCAGTATGCGGCAGTCCTGTGGGCGAAAATGCCTTGTTGATGCTAGAGGTCAGAGGAGAATGGGCCGACTGATTCAAGCTGATAGAAGAGCAACTTTGACTGAAATAACCACTCGTTACAACCGAGGTATGCAGCAAAGCATTTGTGAAGCCACAACACGCACAACCTTGAGGCGGATGGGCTACAACAGCAGAAGACCCCACCGGGTACCACTCATCTCCACTACAAATAGGAAAAAGAGGCTACAATTTGCACAAGCTCACCAAAATTGGACAGTTGAAGACTGGAAAAATGTTGCCTGGTCTGATGAGTCTCGATTTCTGTTGAGACATTCAGATGGTAGAGTCAGAATTTGGCGTAAACAGAATGAGAACATGGATCCATCATGCCTTGTTACCACTGTGCAGGCTGGTGGTGGTGGTGTAATGGTGTGGGGGATGTTTTCTTGGCACACTTTAGGCCCCTTAGTGCCAATTGGGCATCGTTTAAATGCCACGGCCTACCTGAGCATTGTTTCTGACCATGTCCATCCCTTTATGACCACCATGTACCCATCCTCTGATGGCTACTTCCAGCAGGATAATGCACCATGTCACAAAGCTCGAATCATTTCAAATTGGTTTCTTGAACATGACAATGAGTTCACTGTACTAAAATGGCCCCCACAGTCACCAGATCTCAACCCAATAGAGCATCTTTGGGATGTGGTGGAACGGGAGCTTCGTGCCCTGGATGTGCATCCCACAAATCTCCATCAACTGCAAGATGCTATCCTATCAATATGGGCCAACATTTCTAAAGAATGCTTTCAGCACCTTGTTGAATCAATGCCACGTAGAATTAAGGCAGTTCTGAAGGCGAAAGGGGGTCAAACACAGTATTAGTATGGTGTTCCTAATAATCCTTTAGGTGAGTGTATATATATATATATGCTCAAAAATATCTGTAAAAATAAGGCACAATGTACTGTAATTTAATTTAACAGAATTTTCCATTATATAGATTTTTTATTATTATTTTCTGTTATTATTTTTTAGCTGTATTTTGAATTTTGCACTTCATTGCGTTGTTTTTTAGGGTTAATGGAAATGTGCGTAAAATTACTGGATAATGTCCAAATCAAAAATGCAAAAAAATCTTAATAGTCATACAAATAGACTTATATACATTGGTGTGTGTATATATATGTATATGTGTGTTTATATATATATATATATATATATATATATATATACACAGTTAAAAGAAAAAGTATGTGAACCCCTTGCAGAATCTGTGAATAATTTTAACAAAATAAGAGGGATCATACAAAATGTTTTATTTTTTATTTAGTGCTGTCCTGAGAAGTCAGAATTGCGAGATATAAAGTCAGAATTGCGAGATATAAAGTCAGAATTGTGAGATATAAAGTCAGAATCGCGAGTTATAAAGTCAGAATCGCGTGATATAAAGTCAGAATCGCGTGATATGAAGTCAGAATCGCGAGTTATAAAGTCAGAATTGCGAGATATAAAGTCAGTTTATATCGATTATCGAAATATCGATTTCGATCTTGATTCAGTATCAATTCATATGTATAGCCTAATGTACATATATAAGGAAAAATAAGTTAGCCTTTTTAGCACTATTTTAAACTTTTCTTGGGTTAAATTATATTTGCTCGCATTCATTAATATTCACTTGTGTGTGCTTATATAAGAATCATTAAAAATATTGGGATGTAAGTTATTAACATTTTAAAATGTCACATTTAAACAAATCTAGTGTTTGATCATGTCTAAATATTTATTCAAATGCAAAACCTAAAAATAAGTAAGCAGTTATGATCTGCAATACTTTTTTGAGCAACTAGACTAGATAGGCCTACATGTATATTTATTAAAGAGCCATACAGGCACCTAGTGGTAATGGCATTACAAATGAAAATTATTATTTTTCCAGCCACAAAATTACTCTATTTTGCCTCTTTGCATTGGAATTCTCTATTTTAACCTTAATTACTACACTAATTGTAATATAAATAATACAAATATTAGAAGAAAAATATTTTAAGTGGTCATTAATGGACCATAGTTATTGCACAAATAGTATTTAGTACCAAAAGATCTCCTCAAAATATTCAATAAATATTATTGAACTAAAATATAGAACATTTATTTAATTGAAAAATAGTTAAGGTGTATGGTCACATTTGACCACCAATGAGTATGAGTGTGACCAATTAGTAAGGAATACTTGAGGGCTAAATACATTAAAGAACATTAACATTAATGTTAACAATGTTGCATCTCCATCACTCACCATAATAAAATGGTACTGTAAATGTGGTTGACGTAATAATCAATGCACACTATGCTGTACTGTTTACCAAAAATTGCTGCAAATACCTGTATAGTGAAGCTGTTGTCTATTCAAATGTATTGACAGCGCTAGTTTGTTTAGAACTATTGAGAGCTCCATGAACCACGTGACCGCGCGCGCCGCCGGGAGATGAAAGCATGGCGCAACCGGTCGCAACTCTGTTTTTCAACGGCTCTGGCTTTAACTGTTATACCACATTAAGTGCGCCAAAATGGTATTTATTGTTTGAATTTCGTATTAAAACTTTAAAAATTTAAAAGCTTAGACTTTGTTTCATATCAAAAGCAGGTTTGGCAATTTGCCAAATGTGTGAAAGTTGGCAACACTGATTACACCTTCAGAACAACTGATCGAAATATCACCAGTGAATACTACGCACTTGATTTTTCAGAAAATGAAGAGTATTTTTCTGAATGCTGGAAGAATGGGCTGCTTATGGAGAAAATACACTTTCACATGATATTTTGTGGTCAGAAGGAGGAAATAGAGAAGATGCATTTTCTTCATGGTGACATTGCAGATTTCTCCTGTCAGAAGCTCAATTCCAGTCGTGGAGAAACTTTGAGAACAGCGCATCTCAAATGGACAAGTACGAAGATTCTGGATACCAGCGTATCTCTGGAGTTTATTCCAGATACACTTAGGAGCAGAATGGAAGTCCTGAACGATGGCTCTTCAATTCATTTCTCAGACACCTCTATTGTTGACAGTGGAATCTACAGTTGCTTGGTTTGGAGTGAAAACCAATGCCAAAGCTACAAGCAGATCGAACTGGACATCGAAAGACAGGACATTTTCCGTGTCCCAGGAGACAGTATCACTTTGCCCTGTGTAGTTAAAGATTCCACACCAGAGACTTTATTATGGATGACTCCCTTTGGATTTAGTGTTTTTGGAACGATTGAGAAATATGGTACATATGAAATATTGAATGGGACACAGACTGGTAACTACTCTTTGTTCATTCCTCACCGCTTTCTGAACCACACTGGACCATACATCTGTGTTACAACATCTAAGGTTAATGAGCTCAACATTTTTGTTTGTTCCAGTCTCGAACCTGTCAATATGACGTTTTCTGTGGGTGACAGTGCTGATTTGATGTGTGCTTTCAATCGGACAGAATCTCTCAGAGTACAGTGGTACAGAGAGTACAATCAAAGCTCAAAATATCTGCTTGTCGACACTCAGGATGCCTATTTGAATGAGGACATGAAGGAGCAACTCAATGCATCCAACTCCAATTACATTACCATATCAGAGCTTTCGATTCAGGACGGCGGCTCGTATTGGTGTAGGGCTTGGGGGATACAGAACGATTACAGAGGCTTGTGTTTCGAACGCATGGTGCAGTTAACATATATGACTCCTCGTTTGGACACTTTCTACATTGTGTATGCTTCTCTGATGGGCCTTGTGTTGCTGTGCATGATCTCTGCAGTGTTTTTTGTCAATGTAGTGAGCAGGGACAGACACAAACGGGAACTTGATCATGATAACTACGAATAGCGTAGACATACAGTGGGGCCCAAACCGAGTTAACATCGAAAATCCAGTGGTTTTTTTCATTAATCCTGAAAATAAATCCAAAAGAAATGCATTGACGACTTTCTTAAATTGATGAAATATCGTTTGTGCATATTATAGATAAATGTAAATATTATAGGTTTTATTTCTAGGTGACATTGATCATGCAAATCTTGATGGACCCTGTATTTTTTTTTGGTGGATGGACTGATGAATGGACCATGAGCTAAAAAATGTATAAAATGTATCATAATCTATAAATGAGTAGTCTATATCTAGAACTATATCTAATTTAATTATTATATCGTTTTTTTTTAACTGTGACAGAAGGTAAAAAAAATAACTATTTTAGTGCCAGAATAATATGGTTACTAAATCCATTAATATATGTAAGTCTTTGTGCAATCGGCACTTCACTGAAATACACAAAACATTAAATAAAAAGAAAATCCAACCGGTAAAAAAAAGTCATAGTCCTTAAGAAAGGTCCTTATCATGAGTTTAAGAGATTTTACAATATAGGAAATCTCAGCAAGAAATACTTCTAATCTAGGCAAAATATTAAGAAATTTGCACAAAAAATTGCAATGCAAGACAAAGAAATGAGATAAAATGCTTATTATTTTTCAACATTGCTTCTGCCATCATTTACTCAGGAATATTATTAAAAATGAAATTTGAAAATTATTTCAGCTATCGTTCTTCTGTGTCGTTACCATTATAGTTGTAGTGTGGACTTCACTACGATTATTAAAACTATAAAACTCTATAAAGTCTTTTGGTGTGAGTGCAAGTCTTTGACGTGTTTTCCTTTAAAGCCACAATATGTAATTTTTCGCCGCTAGAGGTCACTTATTCAAAACAAAGGCGTAGCTTGATGCAAGTATAGGTCTCTGCAGGATAGTAATAGGAGTTTCTCAGGGGGCGAGGCCATAAACAGAGGGGCGTTTTTCACTGTGTTACCTGATTTGCCCACGTCACAGTGTGGGTAGGGTTTAGGGGTCGGGTCGGGTGAAGGGGATCATTTTCATTGCATGGTTTATAAACACCCATCAGTTTGAAAACACCCACAAATTTAGAAACGCCCACTTTTCTTCCGCAGAGACCCCATACTCGCTTGATGACGCCTTGATTTCGCAGAGCTTTTATTATGCCACAGTCGCCACTTCCGCTTCTTTCAGTAACTTTAGGTAACGCAGCGCTGTTTTATCATATTACATACATTATTTGAGTGTGTTGAAAGTTATAATGTTATAATGCTACTCTGTGCGTTCGCTCGGCAGCTGCTATGAGACACTTGTTCACACTGATAGATCGATATTAGGCATGGTAAAACATGGTACTCGCGGTAAATCAAGAAAACGAGATTTAAACAATAAGACTAACTGTGTTGAGCTGTATAACAATGATTAGTTTTCTGTCGATGAATGATCCAAACAGTTGCTCACCTGTCTAATAAAACACCATGGTTTCTACAAAATAAAACCTGAAATCGAGGGTAACGCGGGTATGATGTCACTGACAGGCTACGCACGGTCCGTGTCCTGGTTAAAGTTGATTATTTCTCTGGATTTAAACATTGTTGGAAACATTTGGGATAATGTAAGTAACTGTTACACAAGTCAACAAAATATATAACATTGTTCTAGTGGTTTTTGGATATTTTAAGTCTCTTAAGTATCATGAAGTACTGTCCATCCCCTTTGAACTTTGTTTTGTCTGGACTTTTTTCACTTTTTATTTCTTTTTTTACATTATCATGTATTACTGTTGTTATTCTGTAGTTATCAATAAACAATAAAGTGCAAAGCAACCAAAGCGTGTCCTACCTGCTTGGTTACAGCCAGAGCCGATGGAAAAACTTTTTCTATGGCTCTGTGTGGCGCTACCGCGATCTGTCACGTGACGTTAAATTAAGCGCGCCAAAATGTTATTTATTGTTGGAATTTCATAATAAAAATGTAAATAATGTTTAATGTTCAAAGTTTTGTTCTGGCATCAACTGAAAACAGCTAAACTAAGAAAGATCGAAATCGGTTCATCATGAAAATGATTAAAATAGCGAAATCGATTTCGTCCACCCAGCCCTATTAATAATGTTCCCTGGCCTAGTAGATGATAACAGAATACCATTTGGGTGACCTCTATCACTTTTACCATATGCTACTTGTGTTTATGTGAAGCATAAATTAATTCCGTCCCTCACAGCGAGCATCGAGGACGCCGTTCACGTGGTCCTGGATCGCCATCTTGTGACGGGGCAAAACACGCAGTCCACATCAGCGGCTGTCAACAACCTGATTCTTCTGTGTAATAGCAGATAAACGCTTCAGCTGTTCAGATTAAGCGAACGAACACGAGACCACGGCACGAAATGTGAACCATTAGTGTTATCAGATGCTTTATACTATTGAAAACACGTGTCCACAAATATACATACACTCTTCACTCCAAATGCATTTCACACTCCAAAGTTTAATTTAAGAAATGTATGACTCGATTCATTTGTTTTTGTGTCTACAAAATATGTTTAATTTGAATGCTGAAAGGAGCACAAGATGATTTATAGATTTAAACAAGTTCTGTAAATGCATATCAATGCATTACACTGTAATAAAAGGCTTTATTTTTAACTAAATTTTAACCTGGAACATTAGTACTAAAAAGCTCTACATTTCATCTTTTGGTTACTGACAGTGTCAGATGTTGTAGCTTGACTTGTCAACATTCCTGTAAAGTGTAAGATGGGGAGTTTAACACAGGAAATCCTGTGGTTTTTGATAACTTGTATGCTGATCTGCTATGATGTTAAGAGGAACATGACGCTTATGAACAACTGATCTGTGTGGAGATACTTTGTTTTACTTTTACATGATCTTTTTAATATCCAGATATTTTTCTGTGCTGCTGTAATGTTTTGATTTGCACCACAAAAGGAATCATATGTAATGTGCAGTATTATGAACATAATACAATATGAACAAACAAATCTGTATCAATGAATTAATAAAAATGGTATTCTGAATAATAAAATTAATTGCATTAAAAAGCTGCTTCTCTCTTAAGAATGCACTTGTTAACAGACGTAATTAAAAATATTTTTATTGGCATGCTCAACAACAGTATTTTCATAAATATCATGAAGTGCTTTGATAAATCGCACTTTATTATTTCGAAGTAGATCGAACGCAAGTCAGATCACAGGTCACAAAAGGTCATAGAAATAGTCCAGTCCTTGTCCCAATTCCCACATGGAAATTCCTGTTCCCAGTTCAGCTGCCAAAGCGATACGAAGCTGGAAAAACTAGAGGAGAAAGACGGCCAGAACTGAATAATACCCATAATTCACTTTGATATTTTGTACTATTATTGCACTATTACTATTATCACAGTTACCTTTAAAGTGGGGTAGTAAACAACATGCCTCACTCCGTTATTCCTGAAATGAAAAAAAGACTTGCAACCAAAATGGGAATAATAACAATAAGTGTCTTTTGACAATCAGAATTTGATACTTAGCATCTTATTGTGTTTAATCAGATTGCAGTTTATCAGTTTGAGAAAGCTTTGTGTGCCAAATGCATCAAGATACATTCCAGTGTATGTTTAACCTTTTATAATTGAAGAAATGTTCTCCAGTGTTTTCATCCCACTGCAGTTTGGGTTTCACTTCCTTCAGCAGTTCAACATACCTGCATGAAAAATAATATTAAGTACGAATGTTGGTCAATAATAATTACAGTGCATCCGGAAAGTATTCACAGCGCTTCACTTTTTCCACATTTTGTTATGTTACAGCCTTATTCCAAAATGGATTAAATTCATTATTTTTTCCTCAATACTACAAACAATACCCCATAATGACAACGTGAAAGAAGTTTGTTTGAAATCTTTGCAAATTTATAAAAAAAAAAAAACAGGAGAAAAAAAAAAAAAAAAAACATGTACATAAGTATTCACAGCCTTTGTCATGACACTCAAAATTGAGCTCAGGTGCATCCTGTTTCCACTGATCATCCTTGATATGTTTCTACAACTTGATTGGAGTCCACCTGTGGTAAATTCAGTTGATTGGACATGATTTGGAAAGGCACACACCTGTCTATATAAGGTCCCACAGTTAACTGTGCATGTCAGAGCACAAACCAAGCCAAGCCATTAAGTCCAAGGAATTGTCTGTAGACCTCCGAGACAGGATTGTATCGAGGCACAGATCTGGGGAAGGGTACAAAAACATTTCTGCAACATTTAAGGTCCCAATGAGCACAGTGGCCTTCATCAAGAAGTTTGAAGAAGTTTGGAACCACCAGGACTCTTCCTAGAGCTGGCCGCCCGGCCAAACTGAGCGATCGGGGGAGAAGGGCCTTAGTCAGGGAGGTGACCAAGAACCCGATGGTCACTCTGACAGAGCTCCAGCGTCTGTGGAGAGAGGAGAACCTTCCAGAAGAACAACCATCTCTGCAGCACTCCACCAATTAGGCCTGTATGGTAGAGTGGCCAGACGGCACACGACAGCCCACCTGGAGTTTGCCAAAAGGTACCTGAAGGACTCTCAGACCACGAGGAACAAAATTATATAGTCTGATGAAACAAAGATTGAACACTTTGGCCTGAATGGCAAGCATCATATCTGGAGGAAACCAGGCACCGCTCATCACCTGGCCAATACCATCCATACAGTGAAGCATGGTGGTGGCAGCATCATGCTGTGGGGATGTTTTTCAGCGGCAGGAACTGGGAGACTAGTCAGGATCGAGGGAAAGATGAATGCATCAATGTACAGAGACATCCTTAATGAAAACCTGCTCCAGAGCGCTCTGGACCTCAGACTGGGGCAAAGGTTCATCTTCCAACAGGACAATGACCCTAAGTACACAGCCAAGATAACAAAGGAGTGGCTACAGGACAACTCTGTGAATGTCCTTGAGTGGCCCACCCAGAGCCCAGACTTGAACCCGATCGAACATCTCTGGAGAGATCTGAAAATGGCTGTGCACCGACGCTCCCCATCCAACCTGATGGAGCTTGAGATGTCATGCAAAGAAGAATGGGAGAAACTGCCCAAAAATAGGTGTGCCAAGCTTGTAGCATCATACTCAAAAAGGCTTGAGGCTGTAATTGGTGCCAAAGGTGCTTCAACAAAGTATTGAGCAAAGGATGTTAATTTTTTTTTTTTTTTATAAATTTGCAAAGATTTCAAACAAACTTCTTTCACGTTGTCATTATGGTGTATTGTTTGTAGAATTGAGGGAAAAAATAATGAATTTAATCCATTTTGGAATAACGCTGTAACATAACAAAATGTGGAAAAAGTGAAGCGCTGTGAATACTTTCCGGATGCACTGTAAGAGCTCTCACTGTCATCTTTAAAAGTACAATTTTTTATCAATTTAAATTGTAGAATGAGAAAGAACTTTGACTAATGAAGTAAAAATGCAGTCTCAAGGAAGCTTATGGAAGCTTGTTTCCGCCACTGAATTAAAAAAATAAAAAAGGTAATTAGGACCTTTTATCTCAGAATTCTGACAGTTTTTCTTAGAATTGCACATTTCTATCTCGCAAATCAGACTTTATAACTCGCAATTGAGAGTTTATATTTCAGAATTCGGAGAAAAAAGTCAGAACCGAGATATAAACTCGGAATTGCGAAAAAGTCAGAACTTCAAAGATTTAAACTCAGAATTGCGGGATATAAACTCTGAATTGCAAAGAAGTCAGAACTGCGAGATATTAACTCGGAATTGCGAAAAAGTCAGAACTGCAAAGATGTAAACTCAGAATTGCGAAAAAGTCAGAATTGCGAGATATATACTCGGACTTGCAAAAAAGTGCGAAACTATGAGATATAAACTCGGAAGTGCGAAAAAAAAAAGTCAGAATTGTGAGAAACTCGGAATTGCGAAAAAGTCAGAACTGCAAGATATAAACTCAGAAATTGTGAAAAAGTCAGGGTTGCAAGATGTAAACTCTGAATTGCGGGGTATAAACTCTAAATTGCGAGATATAAACTCGGAATTGCGAAAAAGTCAGAACTGTGAAGTCACAGTTTTTTGGCAGAAACAAGCTTCCCTTCAGCCTGAGGAGCAAAATCACAGCCAGTCAATGATTCTCACGATCAGGGAACTATTTTATCAGAGCAGTTTAACATGCATATATGTATAATATTTTGGTTATATAAAAGTGATATTACGCTAACTAAAATATATGGCCTATAGACAGACAGACTTTAGACTTTTGCACTAGGAACTTCCTGTTAGACTGACAAAAACCTGAGCACTCTGACTTTCAGGAAGTGGAACATGGATCACCTATCATTCTGACATGGTGTGAACACAGCACAAGTAAATACAGCACCTTTGCCACTAAATTAAAAGTTAAAGCTTTATCATGGTAAATCCAAAAACATGAAATGAATTGTGCTGATTGTTTTATTCTGACAGCCATGATTCAGATAAACGGGTGATGAAGCGTGTACCTCCCGCCCAGCAGTGGCTCCGCTCCGCCGTGGCTGCTGAAGTCCAGTCCGTACATGTTGATTCCCAGCAGGATCTTGTGTCTCCACTGGTTGTGAGGGGCGAGCTGAAGCACACACTCTCTGACCCAGGGCAGCGGGGAGCTCGGACCCGGCCTGAAACACAGCCATGTTAATGCTCACAACTGGCCGAAAGCTTCAGAAGAACTGCTTTTCAACAGTCAATGATGAAATCTGGGGAACCGGGAGTCTGATGCAAGATGTATGTTTAGTGTTTACAAAAATGCTGAGATGAAATTAGTTCTCATTAAAATTTCACTTAAAAATTATTAAAAACAGAAAATGTGTATTGCTAATTTTTAATGTAATGGATGATTTTTAATGGCTGATCACCATTTAAAATATAATCATATAGATTAATACAATATCTGTTAAAGGAAACTCTAGGATATCAGCCGATATTGTTTGTTTTATTATTTGTCTTCATATTGAAAATGGAAATCACACTTCTTCCTCAGTATTTTTGTAAAATATCAACATTCTTAAATAAAAAATACATTTACTTAAGAAGCAAAATAACACAAGTCTTGTTTTCAGAAAAATTCTAAATTAAGTCTTTACACTTAAAACAAGAACAAATATCTGCCAGTGGGGTGAGAAAAATAAACTTGTTTTCCCTTTAAATTAAGTTTATTTTACTTATTCGCAAATATTTTTCTTGTTTTAAGCATAAAGTCACTTCGTTTTGATAATTTTTTCAGAAGACAAGACTTAATATCTTAAGTAATTTTGCTTCTCAAGTAAATGCATCTTGATTTAAGAATGTTTAGATATTTGTACTGAAATACAAGACATCAATACTGAGTAAGAACATCATTTATTGCATTTTTACCTTGTTTATTATGTCTTAAAAGACTAAGTTTCTGTACAAGTATGCAAACAGTACAGATATATAACATCAGTCGTTATATTGCCTAATGGCCAAATATAAAACCATATCATAACAAAAACAACATTTTCATATCATCAGTATCATCCAAAATTCCTGTCCTCTTTTTTTTTATAATTTTAAATTTAACATCATAAAATGTTTCTTCATGCTTTTGACACCGAAATCCAGTCAATAATGAAAGTAAAACTGACCTGCCAGGTCCTGAGTAATCATACGTCATCAGGCTGAAGGCGTCCACCACAGGTGCCAGTTTGTCAAAATCCTCCCGCCCGAACATACCGGGCTGACCCGAGCTGAACACGACACAAACAGATCAAACTTGATGCATAATGAATGCTGGGGTGGAAAGAGAAAAAGACTTGTGATTTACCCCGGCGCAACTGAAGGAGGGATGACCAGCACACAGGTCAACTTCCCAGCATTCAGTGTCTCACACAGGTGTGTGATCAGGTGCACCAGCTCGCTGTAACATAAACACACACACACACACACACACACACACACACACACACAATACAGATCCAATATCAGAATATGCTTATGAAATGATCTTATTGCAGTCTTAATATTTATGATGACATCCCATAGACATCTACTGTTTGAAAATGAAGCCAGACTCTAACCCTAAAAGATTACCAAACAAACAAACATGATTTATTCATCTTTTTAGATTTAAAGATGTCCCAAAAGTGAGGTTTGACCAGTTTTAGTAAGTTGCTGAAAGCTAATGAGTTGATGAAAAGCTAATAATTAATTAAATCATAAAAATGTAAAATGATTAAAAAAAACAAAACAAAAATCTAAATAAAAAAACTTCCTAAAAAAATTAAAATATTTTATTTGTTCACCTGCATGACTATTAACCAACATCAGAGAAACGCGAACTTGTGAATGTGCTATTCAATTATTGAAATATGATATTAAAATCTCATTTAATATTTTAGGTCAAAGGAGTTCGGATGACAAAAAAGTTTGTGAATCTCTGGTATAGATAAACAGAACTAACCACCAATGTTATTTTAGTATTATTTATATACTATTATAGTATTTATTAATATTTTGACTTATCGTGCGCATTTATCGCCGACGTTTAACGCCTCGTGAATAAACAAAGGACGCCAATGTGAGTGTGCACACCAACACGCAAAACGGCAGGCGTAAAAGCGTCATTTTTTTGTTTGACACACCGCGTTAAAATCTGGCTGACCAATGAGATTGGCGCTTTTGTTCACATGCCTGGAGCTGCTGAAGTTACAGTGAAACACGACTTGGTGGCGCTCAAGCACAAAACGGTCTTGCCGAGCACACATTGATACGACGAAGAGGAAGTAAGTAGACAACGAAGAAGATGAGCTGCTAATGCTGCTTGCCAGTTAGTAAAAAGTGTGTGAATGGTTTTGGCAAACACGTAAATACCTTCTCTCTTCTTCTTCTGTGTGACAAGCGAGTGTCAGAAGCGTAAAGTGGCACAGCACCACCTTGTGTACCGGGAGCGTCATCTACTGAATTTGCACGTTCACTCGGCGCATCGCCAGTGGAAATTGCTTGGGTGTGAACACAAAGACGCGTCGAAAAACGCTGGCGATAAATGCGCGCGATAATCGTCCCGGTGTGCACAGGCCTTTACTCACTTTCTCTTGTTTCCTCCGAGCTGACTCCATAACTCCAGTGTATAACCATCAAACCCTTCGGCCTGAGGAGCAAAATCACAGTCCGTCAATGATTCTCACAGACTATTTTATCAGAGCAGTTTAACATGCATATATGTATAATATTTTTGTTGCATAAAAGTGATATTACACTGACTAAAATACAGTATGTACGCTATAGACAGACTTTAGACTTTCGCCCTAGGACAAGAAAATACAGCACCTTTGCCACTTCCAGCACCTCTCGACCCAACTCCTCCATCTCATCCTCGCTGTCCAGGACGCTCACGTAGTCCTGATAGGACCATCCGTCAAACAACAGCCGAGGAACTGATAGAGAAACACACACTGAGAACCTGAAGCTTTCAGCTAATGATCAACCTCACGCTTCCCACAACGACATTAAATCCACACTCACGTATTTTGTTTTTTTTATTGGCCTTCCTCACGGCTTTGACCCAACCTATGAAAAGACAAGCGTCAATATTATTTGTTAAACAAATGGACATCATTGCTCAGTATCACAGTATCATTGCTAGTCATTTGAAGACACAGAAGTGATCAGACCAGGGTCGTGGTCATGAAGACCGGTGATGTGGAAGCTCTCCGGTCCCCTCCGTCTCAGCTGAAGCCACACCGGAGACACGGACGTCAGCTTGGGACCAAACAACTTAGCAATGTCATATCCATGGGAGTTCCACTAAGAGATCAGACAGAAAGATGGATGAAAAGACAGACGGACAGACGGATGGACAGACAGACGGATGGACGAATGGATGGATGGACGGACAGACAGAGAGACAGACAGACGGATGGACGAACGGACGGACGAATGGATGGATGGATGGATGGACGGACGGACAGATAGACGAATGGATGGATGGACAGACAGACAGAGAGATAGATAGATAGATGATAGACAGACAGACAGACAGACACACAAATAGATAGATAGATAGATAGATAGATAGATAGATAGATGATAGACAGACAGACAGACAGACACACAAATAGATAGATAGATAGATAGATAGATAGATAGATAGATAGATAGATAGATGATAGACAGACAGACAGACAGACAGACAGACAGACGGATGGACGGACGGATGGATGGACAGAAAGACAGACGGATAGACGGATGGGTGGATGGACGGATGGACAGACAGACAGACAGATAGATAGATAGATGATAGACAGATAGATAGACAGACAGACAGACAGACAGACGGATGAATGACTGACGGACGGACGGATAGATAGACAGCCAGATAGATAGATAGATAGACGGACAGATGGATAGACAGACAGACAGATAGATAGATAGATAGATGGACAGACAGTATGTGACTTACAGGTGTGATGTATCCCAGAACACTGCCTTTAAAGTGTCGTGTAGACACACACTGAGGACAAAACCTCTTCTCCTCTCTCACGATGTCCCTCCACTGAGGGTCCGTCACCATCAGACCCCGGTCCTGCGCCGGACGGTCCGCCACTGATGTCTTTGGATACACATACATAAATTCAGAAGTATTAGCATATCTAAATATGTGCATCCCACAGAAAACACTTACACAGATCAGACTCATTAATACAGTTGTGTAAAAGTGGTATCATCTGCAAACAGGACTGTCTCACCTCCACCTCCTGGATCTTACTGGCTTTTTTGGCATCTGTCTTTGATAATGTGCCTCTGACCACAGGAAGCAGCAAACAGACGTGCAGAAAAGTCAGATCTGCTCTCATTTCAGCGCCTCTGCTGTCGGAGGAACAACATACATGGATTATAATGCTGTATATACACTGTTGTGCTATAAAGATGGCAGACTCTTAAGTAGAAGTATGGTATTAACACTGTACTATAGTGCCACTACATTATCATTGAGAACATTGTGAATGTGTGTTTCTGATGCGTTTGTCACAACAATATGTGCCTCAAATGCAGCATTAAATGCACTTGTGTAGCGGTTGAAACACGACAGGGTCAAAATGCAAATCTGTCGATTTCATCTAGTGCAGTAAATCCAGTCACTCACCGATATGTGTCTGATATGAGTGTTTAATCTGCGACAGAAATGTTCATGATCTTCATCAGAGATGATGTGGACATGCAGGTTTGACAGACTGTGTGCATTTGTCACGTGACAGCGAAACCGTTGAGGACTTCAAAATAAGAGTCCCTACTAAATTATTTACAAACGAGTAAGAGTCGCGAAACAAATAACTATTTTTTTTAGGGTATGGTACTATGAAAAGTACGAACGCATATTTAATATATGTAAAACAATTTAAAAAAAGTTATATATATATATTATATGTATACTATATATACTACAACAGCTTTTCAGTGCAACGTAAAAAAAAAAATAAGATTACGAGAATACAGTAGTAATATTTTGACAATAACGTCAAAATTACGAGAACACAATCGCAGCAATACGAGATTAAACTAGTAATATTTTGAGATTAAAGTCAAAATTATGAGGAAAAATAACAGTATTGCAAGAAACAACGCTTCTATGCAAGAAATGGATGTGGAGGATTGTCATACAGTCAAACCAAAATGTATTCAGACGCCTTCAACATTTTCTCACATTATCACAGTTTATTCGCTATAGTTTAGAAAATGGTAATAAAATATGACAAGAACTTAGAGTTAAACTGTGTCAGAACAAATTCATCTTGATAATGTCAGATCACTTTGATAGAAAGGTATGTAATGGATTACAATCAACCAATCAGATGTCAGCTGTTAAATTTAAATTTAATACCAATTTAGGTCAACCAATGACCAAGCAATGCTTCATTTTGTTCAGTCTGTGGTGTCAAAGGTCACATTAGCAATTAAAGAAAAAACACTTAAGCAAAACATGGTCAGGACAAAGTGTCGGAATAATTTTGGTCCCAAATGTTTATTAATTTTACTGCTAGTCCACTGTATGAAGAATATAGTGTATAATGTCAGGGTTTACTTTAATTTGCTAAATGAACTATAGTGTCCTGCACCCACTAGTAAAAAATTGTCTGAATTGTTAATTTTTGGTTTGACTGTATATACAAAAAATATATACATATAATATATAAAATATATATATTTATATATTTATACACAAAGAGTTTAAGATTTTGTATAAGAAGGTGTTTTGTTTCTTTTTGTTTTTCTGTCATGTTTCTGAACAATTTATGCAGGAGTCAAATCAATTAATCGTGATAATCACATCCAAAATAAAAGTTTGTGTTTACATAATATATGTGTGTGTACTGTGTATAATTATCATCTATATATAAATAAACACACATGCATGTATATATTTAAGTTTTTTTTTATTTATAAAATATTGATATTTATATACAGTATATACACTCACCTAAAGGATTATTAGGAACACCTGTTCAATTTCTCATTAATGCAATTATCTAATCAACCAATCACATGGCAGTTGCTTCAATGCATTTAGGGGTGTGGTCCTGGTCAAGACAATCTCCTGAACTCCAAACTGAATGTCAGAATGGGAAAGAAAGGTGATTTAAGCAATTTTGAGCGTGGCATGGTTGTTGGTGCCAGACGGGCCGGTCTGAGTATTTCACAATCTGCTCAGTTACTGGGATTTTCACGCACAACCATTTCTAGAGTTTACAAAGAATGGTGTGAAAAGGGAAAAACATCCAGTATGCGGCAGTCCTGTGGGCGAAAATGCCTTGTTGATGCTAGAGGTCAGAGGAGAATGGGCCGACTGATTCAAGCTGATAGAAGAGCAACTTTGACTGAAATAACCACTCGTTACAACCGAGGTATGCAGCAAAGCATTTGTGAAGCCACAACACGCACAACCTTGAGGCGGATGGGCTACAACAGCAGAAGACCCCACCGGGTACCATTCATCTCCACTACAAATAGGAAAAAGAGGCTACAATTTGCACGAGCTCACCAAAATTGGACAGTTGAAGACTGGAAAAATGTTGCCTGGTCTGATGAGTCTCGATTTCTGTTGAGACATTCAGATGGTAGAGTCAGAATTTGGTGTAAACAGAATGAGAACATGGATCCATCATGCCTTGTTACCACTGTGCAGGCTGGTGGTGGTGGTGTAATGGTGTGGGGGATGTTTTCTTGGCACACTTTAGGCCCCTTAGTGCCAATTGGGCATCGTTTAAATGCCACGGCCTACCTGAGCATTGTTTCTGACCATGTCCATCCCTTTATGACCACCATGTACCCATCCTCTGATGGCTACTTCCAGCAGGATAATGCACCATGTCACAAAGCTCGAATCATTTCAAATTGGTTTCTTGAACATGACAATGAGTTCACTGTACTAAAATGGCCCCCACAGTCACCAGATCTCAACCCAATAGAGCATCTTTGGGATGTGGTGGAACGGGAGCTTCGTGCCCTGGATGTGCATCCCACAAATCTCCATCAACTGCAAGATGCTATCCTATCAATATGGGCCAACATTTCTAAAGAATGCTTTCAGCACCTTGTTGAATCAATGCCACGTAGAATTAAGGCAGTTCTGAAGGCGAAAGGGGGTCAAACACAGTATTAGTATGGTGTTCCTAATAATCCTTTAGGTGAGTGTACATGCAAATATTTCTTATATACATGAATGTGTATTTATATATACATAATTATACACAGTACACACACATAGGCCTATATTATGTAAAGAAACTTTTATTTTGGATGCGATTAATCGATTTGACAGCACTACTTTGAATGCAAGTTGTTATACTTTTCAGCACTTTTTATTTGTTTGTCTGTTTTTGTTGTTATTGTATATTGGAATATTTGAAAATTTAAAAAAATAGAGAAGGTGGAATCATCAAACAGCCAAGAAAACACAGATTTTCTTAATCAAAATGTTTTATTTTCTAATTCACATTAAATGAGCTAAACGAGAAACAGGTGAAAAAATAGAGGTAAAAGGTGGAGGACACAGACTGAGAAGGTTACAGCCTCTCCTAACAGCACTAAAGCAGTCTCGCTCGTCCTGAGATCTGCATTCAGCGGTGACTGAAGAAGCCCTGCGGATGATTGTACTTGAAGGGCTTCAGACGACTCGGACCCCTGAGAGAAACACAGATTTCACATGAGCACAAGTTATCATCCACCAGAAAGATTAGGAATTCTTCATTATATTAAAGGAATATTCAAGGTTAAACAACTGTAAGTCATCATGAATGAATTTAGAAATTCTGTTTAGAAAAAGCTGTTCCCATTCAAAGATGAAAATTTAACTTTGCAAACTGGAATATTGCATAAATTACTTTATGCTAGCTTTATGCTATACTTTAAATTAGCACCGTTTCCATCCCATGTGATTAAGAGAATAAAATCGTCCCTTCTTGGGAAATTGCAGTAAAATATCTGTAAAGAAAATGGAAGCTGCTGCAATCCCTGTGGCTCTTTTTTGATGCATCATAAGTGACTTGCAAATCAGAGCGTGCAGACGAAATGCAATAAACGCTGTCATGCGTTCGGATGCCTGATATTTAGGGAACGCAGTCATGGGAGACACTTTTGGAAGGTAATTAAACCAAATCATTTTGATGACAGACTTTGGCTCAGGCATTTCAGAACGACCAAACCAACATTTAAGATGCTATGATGCGATTGGTCCACTGGTTAGTCCAGTTATCCAATCACATGCTCTGTTGAGGCAAAGTCACGTTGTTGTTGCGCATGGAGGGGTTTATTCAGTAAATGTCTTTCCATAGTAGTTTATGTGCATGCCTTATCGGATAAAAAAAATTATCCACCTCAGTTGAGCGGATACGTTTTTTTATGCACATCTTGGTGCAATATCCCAAAATTTGCATAAATGGAAATAGAAATATGATGGAAACAGCTATTGCTGGTGTTAATGTGCACAATTCATCAGAGTATGTTATACGAATGGGAAAAATGCTTCTATTTGTAATATTTAAACTAGGGATGTCAAAATTAAAGCATAAAAGTTTAATTCAGTCACTGACTGAATAACTTGAAATGTGAAATTATTACAATATAAAAATATTTTTAAAAAAATGTTAGGTGCAACAGGGTTCCTGCTCTTTTTCAGCAATCATTTTCCAGGACATTTTCAATTTTACTACGGCGGGAATAAAAGACAAGGATCATGCCAAATATTGCTCTCTAAGACTTTAAAAGGTGTACAGTTTATTGCCATAACTATAAAATCAGTTTTCAATATGAGGTCTTAATCATACATTACGACTATGGAAGCTTGTTTCCGCCACAGAATAAACAATAAAAAAGGTAATTGCGACTTCTGACTTTTTCTTGCAATTGCGAGTTTACATAATTGTGATGTAAACTCGCAATTGCGAGTTATAAAGTCAGAATTGTGAGATATAAACTCGCAATTCTGAAAAAAAGTCAGTCTTTTTACCTCAGAATTGGACTTTATATCTCGCATCATCGATAAACAACTCTCATGTGTCAAAACTCAGCATTCCTGATCATCGCGCTTTCTGCAACTAGCAGTAATTGTTTTGTGCCAGTGATAAAGTCTTTGTTCTCGGCTAAAAAAAAAAAACAGAACTTTATAAAAAATTATTTTCTAGGACAACAACAAGATTTTCCAGGACATTTTACATTTTCTCTAATTTTCCATGTGTTTTTCAGGACTGGAAAATTTGTCATCAATTTTCCAGGTTTTCAAGGTTTCCAGGATGAGTGGGAACCCTGTGCAATTAATCGCGATTAATTACAGAAAAACATGCAATTAATTATTTATTTTTTTAATCGATTGACAGCACTAACTTAAACAAAATAATGTAATTTATATGTAAGTTTCCCTCAAAAATGTCACATTATGTTCCTCATTTTGTAAAAACAAAGGAGAAGTGCGTTTACAGTAGGTTTAGTGTGTTACCTGGCAGTGCGCAAGCACATCTTCTCTCGAGGAAACTCCTTGGGTCCCTCTGAGCCGTCACACACTTGACTCTCCGTCTCCAGATACACGTCCAGACACACACACAGACGCTGGATCTGATTGGTCAGGAGCTGGAGGCCCGGGCGCGGCCCCTGCAGCTCGGACCGGAACACGTTCACCTCACTTTCCACCGCCTGCACATGACAACAAAGTCAATCAGAAAATAGTTTGGCCTGTTTCTCCGTGAATATCTGAACAGATGTCCAATATGACGCTCTTACCCGCAGGTTATCGTCAGAGCGGCCGCTGCGTTCTCCCTTCCAGAACAGAGAGAGCGAGAAGAGGGGCGCGACCTCAGGGTAACGGGGGTTCAACACCACAGCGGCCATCAGACGTGCTGACAGACAACGAGAGAAGCATCGGAGTCAGTGATGATGTTCAACCGGCTTTCAATAACAAGGACTTTAAGAAGTTCATGATATTAAATCTCTGAAACAGTGCTATTTTAGTTATATACATTTTTATAGTATTTGTAATATTATGAATAAGGTTTTATTTTTATATTTTCAGTTTTAGTAATTTTGTTATGTGCTTTTGTCATTTTTATTATTCGTTTATATATAATTTTTTTCAGTTTTAGTCATTTTAATAACTTATAATACTACAAACGTATTTTATTTCATTTATTTGCAAAAAAGCAACGGTGTTATTTTGGTATCATTGATAAACTATTATAAGTTTTTGTTAATATTTTGAATTTTTTTTCAATTTTATATTTTTCATATATTCTGTTTTCATTTTAATTTTAGTTAAAGTTTTTGCAATCTTGTGTGTTTTTGTCATTTTTATTAGTTTTTTTAATGTCTAGAATGTTTTTAATTAAGTTTTAGTATTTTAGTACTTATGAGAAATGTTGCTAAAGTGGAATTTTAAAATTTTATTCAAATTATAATTTTTTTTTTTTTTTTTAAAGTCATGAAAATTATTTTTTATGGTTTTGATTTTAGTTAACGATAATAACCCTGCAAAACAACATTTCTCATTTTTATTTAAGTTTTTTCCATCTAATATTTATATTTTATTTCAGCTTTATTTCAATGAACAAAAAATATTTGTAATAGTTTTAGTTAACAATGACACCACAGCTCTGAAAGATGTTCAAGTGACTTTGGTTTGAGATCTTTAGTAGCAAGTAATTGAGATATAACTGTTGATATCTACCTGCCACCCTAAACGTCACATAAAAACTGTGTTTGCCTACTTTATATTTCCGTCAGATAATCTCTTCCTGTCTAAGCAGGTGATTTTAGGTAAAAAAAAGCTGCAATGCAAACCAGACATGTGAAAAATCTGACAAGTCCCACCTGTTCCTCTCTCCACAACTGCCATGAAGAACAGATCCGTCTCATGCACCAGACCGGCCTTCAACACATGCTGTACGAAGCCCAGCTCCTGTTGAACAAGAACAAAACAATCACTGAATATCACTCATGAAAGCAAGCTTGCACTAAGCTCGCTCATGCGGTCAATGTGAGATGCTAAACATCCTCCTGATGTGTTTCCAGATTGTAAGAAACATACAGTGAATTCCTGGTGGCTCATCATGGTCCAGCGTGTGAGACCGGAAATCACTTTAGCAGGGAACAGATGCTGGCATTCGCTGGAGATCGGGATGATGCTGTGCTCTGGGACACAACAAACACAATGCATTGTTAATTTAACAAACTAAACAGATCAAAAGCATCATGGTTCAACTATCAGATTTACTGGCTTCATGTATATTTTTCTATAAACAACACCGGTCAAATGTTTGGAATAATTACATGTTTTTGAAAGTCACCAAAGGCTGCATTTATTTGATCAAAAATACAGTAAAATTGTGAAATGTTTTTACAATTTAAAATAACTGTTTTTCTATGTGAATATATGTTAAAATGTAATTTATTCCTGTGATCAAAGCTGAATTTTCAGCATCATTACTCCAGTCTTCAGTGTCACATGATCCTTCAGAAATCATTCTCATATGATGATTTGATGCTCAAGAAACATTTCTGATTATTATCAATGTTGAAAACATGCTTTTTTTGGTGGAGTGTATTTATATAATGATGAATATTTATTGACTAAATATACATTTTCTGATTTTATCTAGGTGATATTCTTATTTCTAAATATGGTTCGGTTGACCGTGGCCAGTAAACAACCACATGGCAACCAGCCTAAATATCTTAGCAACCACATAGCAAACAAACAACATTTAGTAAACAACACTCAGTAAGTGCATAACAACACAAGTACAGTGAAAATCTAGCCGTCTCTGGTTGTTCATACCCAGTGAGCTGAACTGTTTGTGTAAGGACAGTCGAGCCTGTAGTCTTCCTCGCAGCAGTTTTATGGTCCTCTCCATGTGACTGGCGCTCAAAGCACTTCCTCTCAGCCCAGACTGAAACGCACACTTCATTACATTACAATATTGTCCATTTTACGTTGATGTCAAAACACTCATTTTAGACAATATCGATATGGTCGCAGATATATTGTGCATTCAAGACCCGTTTACTAACACAACATAAAAAGAGGAAAAATGTAATGTAAAATGTGAAAAATGTGTCATTAAAAATCATTAAAAAAAATGTATAAAGCCATACATACACACCTGTGAACCATCAGATGAGAACTGCAGGCCGCCCAGTTTCTGCACCCAAATGTACGGATGCCCGAGATCTGATACATAATCCGCAAACGTAGCGATTCTGCACAGAATGTTAATTTCATTTCATTTTATTTACTTATTATTTAATGCCATTTCAGAAGCAAAGCCTATTTTAATGGCAAACTCAGTAGTATAAATAATTCTAATAACAATAAAACTTTAATGTACAAAAATGTTTATATTTTTCATTCAACAAATATAGTAAAGAAAAAAAAAATAAAAGCAATTATTTAATCTCTTTCAGTTTTATATTTGATAGATATTCTAGAATTTTTCCAGGAGAAATTTTTTTGTCCATTAAAAATGTCCATTAATGAAATTTCTAAATAAACTTTGCCTAATATCATTGTTAAATTAATTTGATTATGTCAGTATTACTATTCTACAGAGCCCCTAAAGGGACATGGTGATGGAAGGAAATATGAGATGGGAGGAAAAATTAAATTTCAATGCTTTTGTTCCCTATCATACACCCGGCGCAATGCAACGCAAGTGTTTTATGCTAGTTTCAGTCCTACCAGTTATCATTTTCACGTCTAGCTCCACGTTGTTTAAATAGCAAATGCACTCGTGCCCATCTGTTCACCCATGGGCGTGCTGGTCTGAAAACGAGGTGTGTTCAGGCGCATTGTTGGCGCGTTGCTATTTTGAGGAACTGAAAACGATTGCGCCCCAAAAACCTGGTCTAAAGTCAATAGCGCAGTATTTTTTGTGTTATTTAAAGGGCGTGTTAGTAATATGTGCCTATAGGCGGGTGCACAACACGCGTACACTCTGCTTATTGCACACAGAGGGACGCGCAGCAGCACACAAACTTAAATGTTTAAATATTAAAAATAAAAGGCTTTTAAAGGGAATGGGAGATGAGACTCTGATTGGTTTATTGCACGTTACGCCCAAAACACACCCATGACTCATTAAGAGACTAGGTACAACCCAACCGTTTTTTCTGTCGTTAAAAAACGTCAAAAGTGGATTCGTACACGCCCTAAGTGCACCTGCGCCATGCGCTCAGATCCTTAAAATAGGGCCCTATGTGTTTGCGTTCCCCCAAGAAACTTTGCGTTCACTCACTAACAGCTCAAGAGGTTACACAAAAGTTTTTAAATATATTTTTTCCTCCCATTTCATATTTCTTCCACGACCATGTCCCTTTGTGGGGCTCGGTACTATTCAAACTCTGGCTGTAATAACATTCATTTAAAGTGGAGACGTCTATCTTACCCGACTTTATCAAACTGGTAGCGGTTGGAAGGGTTAGGCGTCTCTTTGCCGTGATCAGACGCATAAAGACAGTTCAGCAAACTCTCAGAGTTCAGCAGCTCCCTGTGACAGACACGTAAACGCTGTTAGAAAACAAATTACTACACAAACGTGCGACTGTGTACGTTTCTGATTTCGGTGCTGTTGTACAGACCCGGCACTGACGGCCCCGGACAGATCCGTAGAGGTGGAAACTTTGGTCTTCACAGTCAGAATGTTGAGATTCATGAGATAATAGAAAAACAGATGCAGGACGCTGCCGTCTAGAGAGAGAGATATAACACAACCTGTACTGTTAAAAATGACTAACAATATAATTATAGCTAAAAGTAGCGAATTACATTAAAAATATTTAAGGGGGCAAAACATTTAAATCACATAAAAAGATTATAATTTAAAAAAATATTACAAACAAACAAAGCTGTATATATCTGACATATAAAAACCTAACATGACTTTAAATATAAACTATTCCAATTAAGGTGACAACATTTAAATAAAGAAATAAAGAACCATAATATACATGACTATTCCAAAGTTTGGGGCCAGTACGCTTTTGTTTTTTTAAAAGAAATTAATACTTTTATTCAGCAAGGATGCATTAAATTGACCAAAAGTGACAGTAAAGACATTTATAATGTTACAAAACATTTCTATTTTAAATAAATGCTGTACTTTTGAACTTTCTATTCATTAAAGCATTCTGAAAAGAAAATTGTATTACAGTTGATAATAACAATAAATGTTTTTTGAGCAGCAAATCATCATATCAGAATGATTTCTGAAGGATCATGTGACACTGAAGACTGGAGTAATGATGCTGAAAATTCAGCTTTGATCACAGAAATAAATTACATTTTACTACATATTCACATAGAAAACAGTTATTTTAAATTGTAATATTTCACAATATTACTGTTTTTACTGTATTTTTCATCAAATAAATGCAGCCTTGGTGAGCAGAAAAGACTTTCAAAAACATTAAAAGATCTTACTAACCCCAAACTTTTGAACGCTACTAATATATATATATATATATATATATATATATATATATATATATATATATACACACACACATACACATACACACACACACACACACACACACACACACAGATCAGGCATAACACTACGACCACCTAATATTGTGCTGGTCCCCCTTTTGCTGCCAAAACAGCCCTGACCCGTCGAGGCATGGATTCCACTAGACCCCTGAAGGTGTGCTGTGGTATCTGGCACCAAGATGTTAGCAGCAGATCCTTTAAGTCCTGTAAGTTGCGAGGTGGGGCCTCCATGGATCGGACTTGTTTGTTCAGCACATCCCACAGATGCTCGGATTGAGATCTGGGGAATTTGGAGGCCAAATCAACACCTCAAACTGGATGTTGTGCTCCTCAAACCATTCCTGAACCATTTTTGCTTTGGGTCCTGCCATCCAAAGCATCACACTGCCTCCGCCAGCTTGCCTTCTTCCCATAGTGCATCCTGGTACCATGTGTTCCCCAGGTAAGCGACGCACATGCACCCGGCCATCCACGTGATTCATCAGACCAGGCCACCTTCTTCCATTGCTCCGTGGTCTAGTTCTGATGCTCACGTGCCCACTGTTGGCGCTTTCGGCGGTGAACAGGAGTCAGCATGGGCACCCTGACCGGTCTACGGCTATGCAGCCCCATACACAACAAACTGCGATGCACTGTGTATTCTGACACCTTTCTATCAGAACCAGCATTAACTTCTTGAGCAATCTGAGCTACAGTAGCTCGTCTGTTTGATCGGACCACACGGGCCAGCCTTCGCTCCCCATGTGCATCAATGAGCCTTGGCCGCCCATGACCCTGTCGCCGGTTCACCACTGTTCCTTCCTTGGACCACTTTTGATAGAAACTGACCACTGCAGACCGGGAACACCCCACAAGAGCTGCAGTTTTGGAGATGCTCTGACCCAGTCGTCTAGCCATCACAATTTGGCCCTTGTCAAACTCGCTCAAATCCTGACTTTTGCCCATTTTTCCTGCTTCTAACACACAAACTTTGAGGACAAAATGTTCACTTGCAGCCTAATATATCCCACCCACTAACAGGTGCCGTGATGAAGAGATAATCAGTGTTATTCACGTCACCTGTCAGTGGTCATAATGTTATGTCTGATATATATATATATATATGCCTTAAATGAAAAACAATGATAAACACCAGTATTTAACAAATAACTGGCTACCAAAAAGATTCCAAGAACAGCCCTGAGTGATACAGCAAATTAATTCAATCAGTTATTTAATATGGTTTAATATTGTGCATCAGCGAACTGTGGGTCAGTTTCACGCACCTTTACACTTGAGGTCCACGCAGAGCGAGAGAGGGTGGCGTCTCAGCATCTCTTTACGCTTGTCATCCAGTTGAGCTCCTACTGTCGGCCGCCGGCGCTTCTGAACAGAGAGAGACAGGAAATGAGAACATTAGCACACAAACACAAATGACAAGATAAAGAACTGGATAGGATAAAACCAGATTCTGACCGTGTTCTGTTGCTCCTCTTCTGCGTCCGAATCACTTTCGTCATCTGAGGCAGAAACAGACATGAAATATAATACTCCACTGATCATCAAACACACAAATCAAAGACGCACACACACCTTGCGAGTCCTCCGGGGGTCTGGACAGAGCTTTGGCCTCATCCACGTCTCCACTGATGCTCACAGACAGATTTTTGTCTGAAACACAAAATTGCATGATAAACTAGGATTCATCAGAAACACATGGTATTGCAGGCGCCTGCTGAGAATGAAGATGTCTTACCGCAGGCCTGTCCGTACGCACCCGCCTGGACCAACAGCACATACAGAGGGGGCGGCAGGTGACGGGCGACCTCTGCCTGCTTCTGCATGTGCTCGAACGGCATTGACAGATACTCCTGCACTGGGAGAGACGCCTGTGAGAGAGAGAGAGATCCGTTAGACAGTCACTTCACGTCTAAGTGGGCGGTACTTGAACAGAATAAGCAATAATATGCAATGTGACTTTAATATATATTATACACTATATTGCCAAAAGTTCTGGGACGCCTGCCTTTACATGCACATGAACTTTAATGACATCCCATTCTTAGGGTGCTTTCACACCTGAGCGTTTGTTTCGGAACCTGGTGCGTTTTCTCCCATGGTTCGTTTAGGCATATGTGAACACGGCAATGCACTCAGATCCGCGCCAAAACAATCGATCCGAGACCGCCTGAACGAGGTGGTCTCAGCCCGATTGCAGACGAACTCTGGGACAATTCGCTTGAGGTGTGAAAGCAATCCGACCCAACGGACCAAGTGGCATTATAATTGATAACGGGAAATATGATATAAAAAAAATCAGTAGTGTCTGATTCTGTGAGTGAGCACATTTAGAAAACCAAAAGAGCGCCTCTTCATCTCAAAATGTTGTGTAATTGCGCTTCTCTGTGTGAGAATGCTGTCCCAATGAAGCCTTGATTCCTGCTCTAGATGCATTATAACATTCATATAGTGTTTGCGTGTGTCTTGACACAGTTAACCTTTAGACAGTGTTGGGAGATCCAGAGAGAGAGCGTTTGAATTTGCAAATAAAGCTACAATAAGCTCATGGAATGAACTTGTCAATCATCTTGATGGATGACGCAGAGGGAACTCTGACCAATAAGAGGACAGTTGTACTTGCATGTGACTTGCGTGAACACATTTTGGTACGCTTTGAAAGGTTGCCTTGTGAAAGCAAACCGAACCAAGAAGAAAATGCAACATTGCAACAAATTGAGCCCCCGTTTCAGAACAAAACATACAATCTATAGGTGTGAAAAAACCCTTAATCCGTAGGGTTTAATATGGAGTTGGCCCACCCTTTGCAACTATAACAGCTTCAACTCTTCTGGGAAGGCTTTCCACAAGGTTTAGGAGTGTGTTTATGGGAATCTTTGAACATTCTTCTAGAAGCGCATTTGTGAGGTCAGGCACTGATGTTGGACGAGAAGGCCTGGCTCACAGTCTCCGCTCTAATTTATCCCAAAGGTGTTCTATCGGGTTGAGGTCAGGACTCAGGAGGTGCAGACCAGTCAAGTTCCTCTACACCAAACTCGCTCATCCATGTCTTTATGGACCTTGCTTTGTGCACTGGTGCGCAGTCATGTTGGAACAGGAAGGGGCCATGCCCAAACTGTTCCCACAAAGTTGGGAGCATGAAATTGTCCAAAATGTCTTGATATGCTGAAGCATTAAGAGTTCCTTTCACTGGAACTAAGGGGCCAAGCCCAACCCCTGAAAAACAACCACCCCAACAACTCTCCTGGCAAACACCAAACCCAGACTCGTCCATCGGATTGTCAGACAGAGAATCGTGATTCGTCGCTCCAGAGAACACGTCTCCACTGCTCTAGTCCAGTGGCGGCGTGCTTTACACCATTGCATCTGACGCTTTGCATTGCACTTGGTGATGTAAGGCTTGGATGCAGCTGCTCAGCTATGGAAACCCCTCTGCGCACTGTTCTTGAGCTAATCTGAAGGCAACATGAAGTTTGGAGTTCTGTAGCTATTGAGAAGTTGGCAACTTCTGCGCACTGTGCGCCTCAGCATGCGCTGACCCCGCTCTGTGATTTTACATGGCCTACCACTTCGTGGCTGAGTTTCTGTTGTTCCCAATTGCTTCCACTTTGTTATAATACCACTAACAGTTGACTGTGGAATATTTAGTAGTGAGGAAATTTCATGAATGGACTTATTGCACAGGGGGCAACCTATCACGGTACCACGCTTGAATTCACTGAGCTCCTGAGAGCGACCCATTCTTTCACAAATGTTTGTAGAAGCGTCTGCATGCCTAGATCCTTGATTTTATACACCTGTGGCCATGAAAGTGATTGGAAGACCTGAATTCAATGATTTGGAGGGGTGTCCTAATACTTTTGGCAATATAGTGTATATGCCAGTGTAAGGTTTCACCTGCATGATGTTCTGCAGTCCAGGCTGTAGGCTGCTCAGATATTCTCTCTTCTGCTCAATGGCTTTCTGAATCTTCTCCTTACTGGACAGAGATGTCTTATACTGCTCCGCCAACCTGCATTATGGACCGGCCAGGATGTTTAATGTTGTTAACATCGCCTGGTGAAGATTTCAAGGTATTTGAGGGTTATGGAGGGTTGCTGATGTGTGTTACCTCTTCCTCTGCTCTAGTTCCCAGTCCAGGCGGGCGAGCGTGAGCTGGTGCTGATCATCGCGGGTGACGTGAGGGCGTGAGATCTCGGCCGGAGCGTCCTGGAAGAACTCCTCCTCACTGACCAGCTCGATCTCCTCATGCTGAGACCTGAAACACAGAGACGTTAACATCTGCTTCACACAGGTGCCATACTAGCCATTAGCATCTGCTCTAGAGTTTTGTTTTGTGTGAAACATGACAGGGGATTAGGGATGAACATAAACCGTGCGCAATCAATAACGTTGAGGCGTCGTTCAAGCCCTAGAAAAATGTTTTTTCCACTCTAGATATTTTTATTTCCATGACATTTTCAGGCCTGGAAATACATTGTAAAATTCCCTAACATTTGCTATCTGGCACTCACTTGAACTCAAGACATTTCCCAATCTCTTTCTGCAGGTGCATGACCTCATAGAGCAGATTCTGCAGCTGCAGGTGGAGAACATCCACTCGCTGCTTCGCCTGCAGACAGAGAGAAATACTGTTGGCTAAAACAATTTATCAAGCATGTTTAACATGGGCTAAAATTAGAATAAAGAAAGCATGCGAGTATATGAAAGATTGATAACACATTTGCTATTTCTGCATTATTGCATATGCAAAATCAGATCAGTGTTGTTAGTGTTAACTAAAACTATTAAAATGTAATTTATTACACAAAATAACATTAAAATAAAAATCAAATATTAATATTAGATTAAAAAATGTAAACTTAAAAAAAAAATGAAAATTAGAGATGTTGCTAACATGGAATTTTTCTTTTTCTTGTAGAGAGTGGTGCAGGTATGACGTCACTTTGTAGGCCAACCGGCAGTTCGCATCGCACTGGTTCCCTCGAGAAAAACCCAATAGGATTTTCCCATAGGCTTTTGGATTATCGTAAAAAACAAACTCTGTGATCAACAAAAGTTTATGATACATGTTTTGTCCATCAAGATAATTATCACAGATGAACGCAACTTTTATGAATTTTGAAGCCTAAATGCAGTCGCCAGAAGTAAAAAGCTAAAAGGTAGGCTATAAACAGACTACACCACGGTCGCTCGACTTCAAAGTCACCATCACTAAGCTTCCCACAACTCTTTCAGTTGTTAATCTTAAAACATTTTCCCAGAACGTTTGAGTTAGAATAGTTTATAAGAGCAGAATTATGAGCATAACGAAGCTGTAAAAGCGGAAGAGTTTATCTGTTCGGTGTGATGACGTTTAATCTCCTCGACAGCCTCTGTAGTCCCATTTAGCCACTTGTTAGCAACCGCCTCACAGCTTCAAAAATACTGATGGGGGTGGGGTAATACTGATGTATTTTATGTCGTAGAATAAAACGTGAAAGTGTCTTGAGCTTGTGTTCACCACAGACCTTATTTCAGCCATTTAACCAAAATCCCATTCAAAAAACCCATTGACTTCGGGACGAGGGAACCGGAACTGCTAAAACGCTAACTCGCTTCCGCGTTTTGGCCTACAAGATGATGTCATACCTGCACCACTCTATTCTGGTGGATAAAATATTTTTAGAGTCGAGCATGTTTAGAACAATGTGAGAACAATGTGGCATTCTACCGTTTTAAATGTTTGTTGTTGCATTTTGCCTTATGCAGCATTTTAGAAACAGTGCATACTGGAGTATGTATGCAGTACGCTAGAACTTAGCCTGAGTGTGTTCACCTCGTGTGTCTGGTCTCGGCCTTTCTTCAGTCGCATGTGTGCCAGGCGGTTGAGTTTCTTTAGGGTAATGAAATGAACGCTGCTCTGTCTGCGTCTCTCCTCGATCTCCAAACTCTAGGATGCATAAAGCAAAAGGTCAGTCACATTTTATTCCATAGCCCGAATTAGACAAATGGCAAATGTGAAACTCACTCCGTCTTTTGCGCCGCCAGCTTTCAGCTCCTGGATTTCCTCCATGAGTTTGGCCAGAGCGGCACACGTGTTCTTATACAGCATGTAGTCCTGCTGTGGGTCTCTGCCCTGCAGCTCCACCTCCTCATTATACACACGGACCTCCTGAGGGAGACACACACAGAGTGACCAGAAAGCACACACACACACTCACACACACACACAGCCCTACCTACCAGCTGAACATGATCTGTTAGCCAACACATCCCAATCACTTACTTTACAACTACAATGAAATGAGAAACTGTGAGATATGACCCTCCTCACCCGAAAGTGCAGCAGAAAAGGAGTCAACAGCTGAGCAAGATCCAAAATGACATGCTAATGAGAGAAAGTTTCATTGGCAGTAATTATAACAGCTCTCTGGAATATTTGATTCTTGGTCAATCACAGTAACTGAATATTTTAATGCATAATATTAAAATAACATTATTATTATTATTATTATTATTATTATATCTAACTTTATACATTTAAAAACATGAATAATAATAATAATAGTATCATTGCTAATAATAATAATAATAATAATAATAATGATGATGATAATAATAATAATAAAACATTGTTATAATACGTTTTTTGTTATAATGATGCTAAACTGCATAATTGACTGTTGGCAATTAACTATTTTTAATGTATAACAATAATAAATAATAATAATAATAATAATAATAATAATTATTATTATTATTATTATTATATAAATTATCTAATATACATTTAAAATAACGTATATAATAATAATAGTATTATTACAACTAATTATAATAATACAGGCATTGTTATATTTTCGTTATTATAATGAAGCTATTTGGCAATTAACTTTTTATATTTTAATATAAAATATACATTGATCAGGCATAACATTATGATGAGGTGAAGTGAATAACACTGATTCTCTCTTTATCACAGCACCTGTTAGTGGGTGGGATATGTTAGGCAGCAAGTGAACATTTTGTCCTCAAAGTTGTGTTAGAAGCAGGAAAAATGGGCAAGCATAAGGATTTGAGCGAATTTGACATGGGCCAAATTGTGATGGCTAGACGACTGGGTCAGAGCATCTCCAAAACTGCAGCTCTTGTGGGGTGTTCCTGGTCTGCAGTGGTCAGTATCTATCAAAAGTGGTCCAAGGAAGGAACAGTGGTGAACCGGCGACAAGGTGATGCTTTGGGCAATGTTCTGCTGGGAAACCTTGGGTCCTGCCATCCATGTGGATGTTACTTTGACACGTACCACCTACCTAAGCATTGTTGCAGACCATGTACACCCTTTCATGGAAACGGTATTCCCTGGTGGCTGTGGCCTCTTTCAGCAGGATAATGCACCCTGCCACAATGCAAAAATGGTTCAGGAATGGTTTGAGGAGCACAACAGTGAGTTTGAGGCATTTACTCGGCCTCCAAATTCCCCAGATCTCAATCCAATCGGCAAACAAGTCCGATCCATGGAGGCCCCACCTCGCAACTTACAGGACTTAAAGGATCTGCTGCTAACATCTTGGTGCCAGATACCACAGCACTACAGGGGTCTAGTGGAGTCCATGCCTCGATGGGTCAGGGCTGTTTAGGCAGCAAAAGGGGGACCAACATAATATCATAATGTTATGCCTATAATGATTTCTGAAGGATCATGTGACACTGAAGACTGCAGTAATGATGCTGAAAATTCAGCTTTGATCACAGAAATAAATTACATTTTAAAGTATATTCAAAAAGAAAACCATTATTTTAATTTGTAATAATATTTCACAATATTATTGCTTTTTCTGTATTTTTGATCAAATAAATGCAGGCTTGATGAGCAAAAGAGACTTCAAAAACATTAAAAATAGTAATGTTTCCAAACTTTTGACCGGTACCATATATAATAATGCATTTGTTGTTATAATATTAAATATTTCTGTAGATGATAAATCTATATAATTGCTATATAATATCAAGATTATGTTGGTAATTTTAGTTTGGTGGCTAAACATCAGAAACATATTGTCATTGGAGTTATAACATTAACTGATATTTATCCAGAATAATCATTCTTATCTCCTTCTTTTGTCTTTGCAATCTGTAAAGTAAAATGGCTAAATTACAACATTCATTCATATTTGGTGATCGATAAGTGTTCATTTTGGACCCTGCAGCTGTCAGAGAGAGAAAGGGGGGGGGGGGGGGGGAGACAGATCTCATAGGAACCTGATTCTTTGCTGTAAACAGCTTCCTCTGTCCGATAAGATGAGGTCCGGCTGGAATCGTGACCTACGTACACATGCCACATGAGTCTCACATCAACATATCTGCTCACTGGAGTGCATCTGAACACAACTCATGAAAGAAACACATCTGAAGCCTAAATGAGTGGAACATGCTGGGCTGTACCTTCACCTGCCTCAACCTGACCTTCCTGAACTTGACATGTGAACTGACTGCACTCAGCTGCACATGAGAGTTATTAGAGAAAAAGAATGGTCAGAGGGTTAGTGGACTGCTCTGCTGAAATCATCTCCAACGCTTTTCACAGCCGCTCACCTGATCACCTTCTCCTCGACCGCGCTTGGCCTCTGGAGTTCCTCCTTCACTTCGGATGACCTTCGGCTTTCTCTTCTTCACAGCGTCTGAGGACATGACTGAAATATCAAAGAGATCAGAATGAGCATAAATCAAATCACAAGCCATGATTTAAAATTAGATTCATTTTTGTCAGTTGTCAAACTGCCTCCAAACAGAAACTAAAAGCTCCTGGAATAAAAAATGCTTTCATATATTACTATTAATATTTCATAATAACACAGAGAACATTTGAAAATATTATGAAGGGAAAATTAAGAGTTAACTTCTAATTTACACAGACTATTTTATGTAACTTATCTATATTTAACTGAATCTACTTTAGTGTTGTTATTGTTAACAAAAAATATTAAAATCGTTTTCAGTAATTGAAATAAAATTAAATATAAATATTAAACTTAAAAAAATTAATGAAAATTGGAAATGTTGCCTTAGCAAAATGGCAAAAGCACATAAGCACAAACAAACTAATATTAAAACTGAAAATATAAAATTATTATAAAGATATAACAGAAACTACAATCTCCTGGAATAAAAAATGCTTTCATATATTACTATTATTATTTCATAATAAAATAGAGAACATTTGAAAATATTATGAAGGGAAAATTAAGAGTTAACTTCTAAATTACTATTATTATTATATTTACACAGACTATTTTGTCACTGTTATTTATATTTAACGGAATCTACTTTAGTGTTATCGTTGACGCAAATATTAAAATCATTTTCAGTTATTGAAATAAAGCTGAAATAAAATTAAATAAATATTAAACTTAAAAAATAAATGAAAATTAGAAATGTTTCCTTGGCAAAATGAGAAAGGCACATAATCAAAAAAATTAGTACAACAAACTATTATTAATATAAAATTATTATAAATGTATATAAACAATACTAAAATAACTAATCTGCATTGAGTATGACGTCAATTATGTGTTAAATATCATATACACATTGTACGTTTCCTTTATATGTATTAGTTTAGGAAATTATGTTCACATATATTCATAGTTCAGTGACTGAAATATCAAAGAGATCAGAATGATCATAAATCAAATCAAATCATTTAAAATTACAGTGTGAGAGACAGTAAATTTTTGTCAGTTGTCAAACTGCCTCCAAACAGAAACTACAATCTCCTGGAATAAAAAATGCTTTCATATATTACTATTAATATTTCATAATAAAAGAGAGAACATTTTAAATGATTATGAATTCTAATCATTACTGTTATTATTTTTACACAGACTATTTTATGTAACATTTATATTTGAACTGAATCTACTTTAGTGTTTTTATTGTTAACGAAAAATATTAAAATCGTTTTCAGTAACTGAAATAAAATTAAACATAAATATTAAACTTAAAAAATAAGAAATCAAATTTGGAAATGTTGCCTTGGCAAAAAGACAAAAGCACATACCAAAATTAGTAAAACGTAAACTAATAGTACAACTGAAATAAAATATAAAATTATTATAAATGTATATAAACAATACTAAAATAACTCATCTGCATTGAGCATGGCGTCAAATGTGTTTTAAATATCATATACACACTGACTGTTTAGGAAATTATATCCACATATATTGATAGTTCAGTAAAGAGTAAAGTGTGCTATCAGGTTAGCGTCTTGATGAAGTAACAGCAGATCAATTTAAATGCTCGAAATGTATCAGGTTGTGTTTAAATACAACAGATAAATCTGGAAGCATAAAATCTCACCTTTCAATTGTTTTTATCCAATTCGAGTATCAGAAAATGAATTTAATCATTAAATGGTGTCATTCAAACAGCAAAAATGAGCAGGCTGATGCGGGACGAAACAACGGACAGCACTTCCGCTGCTGGATTACACAATAAAAGATCTCTACAAAATTCGAGTGAAAAATATCTATTCCTCATAAAATGAATGACAGAAATCCAAAACACATTTCACGTTCAATTTAAAAAGCTGATATGCATTTAATTAATTTAGATTGTATTAATGCTGAGTGGTGTTTTTCTTTTGCATTTTTTCATATTAATTATGTTACATAACAAACACATAATGCGTTTAATACTATTTTAATTACTTTAAATTACTTTACTTAAACTATGTAGCACAAAACACAGTGTTATCTTGATTTAGTTGAAATCTGTGCGGCTTCGCTACTGGACTTTTATTTTGGAATTGAAGCTGTCTTGAAGGAAACCCACCTGTGAGGAAGTTGCTTGCGTTGCAATCTATCAATATTTACATTCCAACCTGGTCAGTGCAACGTCCCTACGCGCTAATTAAATGAACGTAATTAAAGGTAAGTGGTCTGTAAACTTTATATGATATGCTCAAATTATGATTATATAATTCTGGGTTCATGTGTCAATGCAAATATACACTAACGAGTGGAGTGTTCATACTTTATGCAGTTTAGAAGTGGGCTATGTTATCAATAACACACTGACATACTACTCGTATTGTTTGCCGTATGAAGTACAGTATGCACATTTTTCAGTGTACAGACATGAAGAACCACGATAAGTATTTAAATGAAGAATCCAGACGCATACTACACACTACATATGCTACATTGTTCAACTAGAGCACACCGAATGGAATAATTACATAATGCAAAGCACTCGACTTGACCTTACATTTACAGTGTTATAAACAGTGTTGGGTGTAATTAATTATAAGTAATCTAATTACTGTAATTTAATTACTTTTCCCTTGAAAAAGTAAAGTATTGGATTACTTTTTCTGTAATTTAATTACAGTTACTTCTGATGTAATTGCATTAAATACTGTATAGGCTATAGAACAATTCTGTATAAAACAATAGTAGATTTACCATCAAAATTTAATGTTAAAATGTATGTTTTTAATGCCACCTTCTCCCTTTACACACTTTGGTCAGTTCAAGAATAACTTATAATTTAGAATAATTACATTAATTGTTTATTAGAAGGAATTAAAAGTTTAGTTTCGTGTCTATCCTTGTATTGTTTAACTGGTCGAGGTTGATTTGGGATTTAGATAGTAATTACTAAAAATCCAATAGTTTTTAGAGAGAGTAATTAGTACAGTAATCTAATTACAATGTTAAAGATGTGATTAGTAGCTAGTAATTAATAACTTTTGTAATAACTTAAGTTACTGAGTAACTTACCCAACACTGGCTATAAATGAGCTGGAAGTAATTACAATGAAAAAATTGACATTACTATTTGGTAAGAGTTTTTTTTATTTTTTTTTATTTTGAATATAACTATTTAAGTTTAATTTATTTTATTTCAGTTTTAGTTTTTATTTATTTCCAGTTACTAATTTTAGTGCTTTAACTTAAACTTATTTCAGTCAATTGCCAAAGCAACATTTCTAATTTTCATTTAAAGTTTTTCATCGAATGTTTCTATTTTATACTTTTAGCTTTTTAAAAACCCTAGGCTCTGAAAAATGAAATCATACCTATTGTTTTGACTATTTTTGTATGAAAATTATTTTTCTTAAGAAAATAGTGGGGCAAGACAGTATTCAGTAAGTAGTAAGCTAGTATTCTATTCTGAATATAGGCATTAAGTATTTTGCATGGTTTAAACCTCACAGGTGGACTCTTCACTCCTGGTGTATTATGGGTCAGTGGAGGCCTGTGTCTAACCTGAGAGATCAGGTATCCCAACACCCTCCTGTGGTTGTGTTCTTCCTCAGTCTGCTGATCCTCTCCATAACTTTCGTCTGCATAGGACTTTACTCTCAGAATCATGACCTCAAGAACCCTGACATTAGCGTAGTGAGTATGATGATCACTGCTATAATGTGTGGATTGTGCAGTTGGGTTCTTCTTTACTGACTAACTCATATACTTGTTTTCTAGGACTGGAACAGGGTTCTGGGTTCTATAGCGGGTTTTAAGTTCTGCACACATCTGAACGACACAGATGCACTGCTGGAGGAAGACTCTCCACGAATGGTGGAGCATGCCGACAGGACGAACATTTCCACGAGCACTGCTCATGTTTCCTTACTGGTACCGCTGGTGTTTATAGGGGACGTCCCAGATGATACTGTCATTAGTGCCACAATGCTGGGCAGCCAGCTGGGCATGAATGGTTTGTGTGTAGTATGATTTATATAATATTAGTTTTAATATGCATATTTTTATATATATGTCAAGTTAAGTCACCTTTATTTATATAGAGCTTATACAATACATTGTTTCAAAGCAGCTTTACAGTGATAGCAGGAAAATTATGCATTTCGGTTGTTTTTCAGCTTAAGTCAGTTCAGTGTTGATTCAGTTCAATTATTAAATTAATTTCATCTGTTAAGTAGTTCTGCAAAACAATGATGTCATCAAATGATGTCATATATATATATATAATATTCAACAGTATTATTGATTATTATTACATAACCTTTCATATCACAGGGGCTGCAGCGAAAGCATCCGTGAACGTATCTCTGCTCCTCCATTCTGATGTTCCCAACAATCAAACTCCTGCTGGGACGAAGATCAGACGACCTCTGACCTGTCTTCATTTCACTGCCCTGACCCACGTTCTCCCTCAAACGCAGTGAGAAGCTTATACATACACAGACAATTTTTTGGAGTGAATAAACATCCTGCAAGCTAATTTACTGATCTTTCAGGTCACCTCCAGAATGCCCAGTTGCAGAGAACGTAGATAAGGACGCTTCACCTGTCAGGACGGTTGCTGTAGAATCATACAAGCACAATTCCCCACACTGCTTCAGTCTGGAGTTCAAACCAGATCCACACCTGACGGTCCTGCTCACTAAGGTAGAAAACACAATGCAGTCGTTCAGATAGAATCAGCTAAATATTTAATTAATGAACATGTAAATGGCAGGGGATGTGAAAAACTGTGAATGATGGGGATTCTTTCTGTGGCGCTCTACATGTGCAGATTCCATATCAAGTCAAGTCACATTTATAGCACTTAATACAATACATTTTTTAAGGGTTAGTTCACACAAAAATGAAAATTCTGTCATTAATTACTCACCCCCACGTCGGTCCAAACCATTTAATTCATCTTTGGAACACAAATGAAGTTTTTTTTTATTTTTATTTAGGCTTTTATTCACATTTAAACATTGATCATCGAACATAAACAGAAGCTCAACCGAACCTGCTTGACGCATGAGAACAAACCTCATTGGTTCTTGCTGAAGCTCAAACGTGCTGCGTGACACGAGAACGAAACTCATTGGTTCTTGCTGAAGCTCAAACGTGATGCGTAACACATGAATGAACCTCATTGGTTCTTGTGAAGCTCAAATGTGCTGCGTAACACGAGAATGAACCTCATTGGTTCTTGTGAAGCTCAAACGTGCTGCGTAACACGAGAATGAACCTCATTGGTTCTTGTGAAGCTCAAACGTGCTGCGTAACACGAGAATGAACCTCATTGGTTCTTGTGAAGCTCAAACGTGCTGCGTAACACGAGAATGAACCTCATTGGTTCTTGTGAAGCTCAAACGTGCTGCGTAACACGAGAGTGAACCTCATTGGTTCTTGCTGAAGCTCAAACGTTCTGCGTGACACGAGAATGAACCTCATTGGTTCTTGCTGAAGCTCAAACGTTCTGCGTAACACGAGAATGAACCTCATTGGTTCTTGAAGAAGCTCAAACGTTCTGCGTAACACAAGAATGAACCTCATTGGTTCTTGCTGAAGCTCAAACGTGCTGCGTGACACGAGAACGAAACTCATTGGTTCTTGTGAAGCTCAAACGTGATGCGTAACACGAGAATGAACCTCATTGGTTCTTGCAGAAGCTCAAATATGCTGCGTAACACGAGAATGAACCTCATTGGTTCTTGCAGAAGCTCAAACGTGCTGCGTAACACGAGAATGAACCTCATTGGTTCTTGAGAAAGCTCAAACGTGCTGCGTGACACGAGAACGAAACTCATTGGTTCTTGCTGAAGCTCAAACATGATGCGTAACACGAGAATGAACCTCATTGGTTCTTGTGAAGCTCAAACGTGATGCGTAACACGAGAATGAACCTCATTGGTTCTTGCAGAAGCTCAAATATGCTGCGTAACACGAGAATGAACCTCATTGGTTCTTGCAGAAGCGCAAACGTGCTGCGTAACACGAGAATGAACCTCATTGGTTCTTGAGAAAGCTCAAACGTGCTGCGTGACACGAGAATGAACCTCATTGGTTCTTGAGAAAGCTCAAACATGCTGCGTGACACGAGAACGAAACTCATTGGTTCTTGCTGAAGCTCAAACGTGATGCGTAACACGAGAATGAACCTCATTGGTTCTTGCTGAAGCTCAAACGTGCTGCATAACACGAGAATGAACCTCATTGGTTCTTGCTGAAGCTCAAACGTGCTGCGTAACCCAAGAATGAACCTCATTGGTTCTTGCTGAAGCTCAAACGTGCTGCGTAACCCAAGAATGAACCTCATTGGTTCTTGCTGAAGCTCAAACGTGCTGCGTAACACGAGAATGAACCTCATGAACATGCTTGAGCGAGCCTCCACTTACCACGTTTATATGTGAATAAAAGCCTAAATTCAATCTGCTCATCATATAAAGCGATCGAGTCTCTTCAGAAAATTGGGACTAAACCGCTCAATTCATATGGATTAGTTTTACGATCTCTTTATGAACTAAGCATCAAAGTGGTAGCTTGCTTAGCTGTCAATGGAGGGACAGAAAGCTCTCAGATTTCATCAAAAAGACCTTCATTTGTGTTCCGAAGATGAACGAAAGTCTTACGGGTTTGGAACGACACGAGGGTGAGTAAATGATGACAGAATTTTCATATTTGGGTGAGCTATCCTTTTAAAAATAAAGGTTATTTATTGGCATCGATGGTTCCATGAAGAACCTTTAAAATCCATAGAATCTTTCCATTGAAAAAAAAAAAAAAAAAAGTTCTAATATTGTAAAATTAATCAGTTTTGAAACAAATTAGATTAACTGTAAAGCAGCTCTACAGAATACAATTGTGAATGTGACCCATCGTACAAGCAACATCTAGCTAACCTCTCCACTTCTTTATTGCTTGACTAGGATGAAAAAGCCTTGTGTAGGTATCACCTGTTACTGGTCAGTGTTGCACTGCTGGCTGTCTGCATCCTCATGAGTCTCTGTGGAAGTTTCTCTTCACGTTCACCACGTTCTTACCAGGGGAATGACCTTCAAAAGGTAGTACCTACTGCAGAGCTTACCAATGTCCTCCGGTTTACTAAAGAGCTCTCTAATCTTTAGTATTTGACTCTCTCTGATTTGCATTTTTTCATGATTTTTATTGCATGAATTAACATACAGTTTGTTTGAAAAGTGCTTAAACATTTTAAATAATTCATAGGAATTGCTGCTGAGCCCGTGAGAAACATCTACAGAACACATGAGAGTGAACTGGCTGTCAGAACGTATGAAGACATTTGCTGCAGAAAGAAATTAGCATTTGAGTATTCAACGATTTCCCATTGCCAACATGTTGGTCTTTTGCAACTAAGAAATTGCAACCAGTTATGCAGGTTGCTTGCAGTGCCATTCAGAACAGATCTGGTCTAAATGTGACTATTTCATGTTTAGTTGCAACACTATGTTATGATTATGTGAGTGTTAACAATCACAATCAAAAGAACGTATCCTGAGACGTATGATTATAATAGAACTGTACTCCAAGAGTAACTTAGACGATCGAAAGCTTTCTTTTGATGTCACAATGAATATATTTGATATTAATTTTATTTAAATGCATTAAATGTACATCCTTTGTTAATTTTTCTAAAAACAACATGTATTAAAATATTCCATTGTGCCCTATTGGCAATGAGCAATGTAATGGTGTCTGAACATTATTCAGTGGTGGTGCATTCAGTGTTCTGGTCTTTTTAATTCACACAAAACGCACTTACCGTTTGTGGACAACACTTCACAAAAACCAATCATTAGCTAGAAATGGGTGAAATGATCTTGAACACTAATTCACAAAGAAAGCAATGCTTGACAGCAAATCATCATCTGGAATCATATCACGATTTAGCTAAATGTGATTGAGAATATGTGTAGGGTAAGTGCAAATGTGTATGCCATGCTAGTATATAAGCTAACTAAAAGACATAAATGGTCATTATAACGTAGTTGAAACAGTATTTATCATAACATGATTTTGTAGGAATTGTAATCAGATGCTAAAGAGGGTACCTATTAAAAGCCATTTGAACCAATGGGATTGCTTGGGATCCTAAAGGGGACCCAATTTGTCACTACACCGGTTTCACAAACAGGGTTTAGATTAAGCTAGGATTAGGCTTTAGTTCAATTAGGACATTTAAGTAGCTTTAATAAACATGCCTTAGAAAAAAAAAACTAGTTTAAGGCTTAAGCCTAGTCTGTGAAACAGCGCATAAAATATTAATCATGCTAAATCTGGTCATTTGCATTTTAGGCATATTAAATGTTAAAAACTGTGCCTTAAATATAATATTATAAGGTTATAGTTAGCCATTTTATTGTCTAAAGTAGGAAAAAACCTTAAAACAAAAAGAATAGTGATATCATTGATAGAATTACAACACAACGCATTCTCCAAACCCGCCCCCATAGACACATCAGCCAATCCGAACATGCAAAAGGAAGAACGCGTTTTCTTATTGGCTAAAAAGTGCGGGCCGTTACACCAACTTTTTTTTCGCGATTTACAGAGACTAGCGCTGTCACAGAGACAGGTGTGATTTCTTACCCATTTGCGTTGAATACATATTAAAAAGCAATGCATACAGCCCTTGGAAATCAATATCTGTTTGAAGAGATCCAAAAGATTGTTTTTTGTTCAGAAGAGACGGCAGACATTTTGTCCTCTTCGTCCATTACATACAGTTTTCATCATCAGCATCGCCTTTTTACCAGAAACGATTGGCTAAAAAGCCTACACGTTTTACACCTTTGAAAAGAAAAATATATGCATTAGTAAAATGAACTTATGTAACAAAACGCTGAATTCATGCTAACCTGTGTTTTAATATCACATAAAAGCTGTCGTGTCATTATTACCTTTTATATGCTTTTTAAAAGCCAATAGCAGCAGACCAGCTTATCGATATGTCGTGTTGTGCTTTAGCACGATTTCCCTCCCCGCGTTTTTCCACACCACATTCCTTCATGGACCAGCAAACTTACTTCCTGCTCTACGTTGAACGACGGCGACTTCAACCAATCAGACGCGCCTAATGAGGCAGCGGGCAATGTGATTGGCTGAGCGCAGCGAGGAGGGCGAGGCAAGCTGTCTCTGTGCTCGTGTGTGTTGTTCGAGGGAAAGCGCTGCTGGAGCGATTCGAGGCCTTGCATCTACTTTCTATGAACGAAAAAGGAATAAACACGTTTTGTTTCGTAGCTTTCCTCATGCAACAGGCAGAAATCGCTGGATAAAAACAAACGGAGGTCGAGGAATGGTTAAATGGTTTGCATTATTGAAATCACATTTTCTGCTTGTGTTACTGTACAAAGGCTGTTGGTTTTGTAAATGTAGACGGGTTTTTTTGGGCAGGCCGCAGTTATTAGACCAGTTCTCCTGTGCATGCTTCATTACGCGAGTCAGGAGTTAAATCTGATAGAGTAGATGCTAATTTGAGTGTTTGGCGAATGAAAGTGTTAGCAGTTCAGTCTCTGCTGTTGCATGGATCTCAAGGGCCTTGCAGCATGGGGTGGCCTCGCGTGTTTCTGTGTGAATTTAATCAGTTCAAGGGCAGACAGTAAAAACCTCACTCACGAGCTCACCTGTCTGCTTTATTATCAGCCAGGAGGGAGAAAAAAATGGAAAAAGTCTGTAAAGGTTCAACACATGCATCATGCATGCCTGCAAAAGGAAGGGATATCAAGAGTATTTTGGTTTGGCACATAATTTACAGTTCGTCTTAATTTGCAGAAGTATGACTAACCTTTAATATGACGAGATGAAAAAGGTATGCTGTAGTTTTGTATGTTTTCAACAAGTACTAATAGTTCTCTTAAAGGCACAATATGTAAGATTTTTGGATTAAAATATCCATCAATATCTATCAATGACATCATACCCACGCTACCCTCGATTTGTAGTTTTATTTTGTAGAAACCATGAAAACACCAAAGACACTTTTAATATATTACGTGTTTTATTAGACAGGTGAGCAACTGTATGGATACATTCATCGACAGAAAACTAATCATTGTTATATAGCTCAACACAGTTAGTCTTGTTTAAATCTGGTTTTCTTGATTTACCGCGAGTACCATGTTTTCCCGTGCCTAATATCTATCTAGCTCACTGCAGTGTGAACAAGTGTCTCATAGTAGCCGCCGAGCGAACGTAGCATTATAACATAACTTTCAACACACTCAAATAATGTATGTAATATAATAAAACGGTTACCCCACATACGCATGAGGGGAAGAAGCGGAAGCGTTTGTCTGCGGCATAATAAAAGCTCCGCGAAATCCAGGCGTCATCAAGCTACGCCTTTGTTTTGAATAAGCGACCTATAAGCGGTGAAAAAATACATATTGCGGCTTTAAATTTTAGGTTATTCTCGCAATAACATACTACTTCACTGTTTTTGTAGTATGTGGTATGCATACTGCACTTAAATCTCACATGAATGCATTTGGAAATATTTTGAGTCGCTGGACGCAACATAACAGTATCGAAGCATACTACTGTTTGAAACGTCCCTATTGTTGCATATTGCCCACTATTTAAAAAAAAGTTTAAATCCCATAGATCCCAGTAAACAGTATTAATATTCCATTTTGGCCATAGTCTTTTCCAATGAGTTGCGTTGGATCTATGGATAGTTTGTACTGACATGCTTGTTTTTATTTGTTTTCTAGGTGTTGAACAATCACACATGATTCTCATCATATGGAAAGAATGTAGAGACGAGACGTGAATACAATCAGCTAGTTCTTTTTTTAATTTGTTTTATTTTGAGACGATGGCCTACACAAATTATAGCTCGCTAAACCGAGCTCAGCTCACCTTTGAATATCTGCACACAAACTCGTAAGTATCAATTTGTGTATGCTTGTGTATTTCCGTTACATAAAAAAGCTTATAGGTTAATTAAAAAAACGACGCAATGGGCTGTGCTATTTCCCACATTGGGAACTACATAATGTGGGACTACATAATATGTGTTGCTTAGTGTAAAAATGTTAATTTATCATCTGACATCAAAGCATGTACTACACAAATTAGTGTTGACTGTTACAAATTCTTGCATGCAAGAAAACAAAAGATGACATGAAACCTTGCTTTCCATTGGACAGCTAAAAGCTTGTGCACCCTGACTCAATCAATCAACCAATCAGATTCGGACTTGTGATTCTGACGTGCCTTGCATGGTCCGTGAACAGTCAGTAGGATCCTGCTTCTAGTTTCCGCAAAGCAGTTTGCAATGACGACAAGACCAAAAGTCATTAATTTTTTCAATGAAATTTGAGTCTGAAGTCCCTTTAAGACAAGTCATTTCACTCGGCGGCCATCTTTGAAACGCCTCTCGGGGATGCAAGTGCAGCTCCTCTGTCTTTGAATGGGGAAACATCAAATTCTCCAAAACTCTTCACCAACCTAACGATTAAATTTCATATTTGAAATCACCAATGAAATCTGACAACAACTGTCTCATAAATTTTGTTTTTAAACACTTGAATCATGACAAAAAACTGTATTTTTCAGCCTGGACAAAGCTAATGCGCATGCGCAGTCCTAAACGCGCGTCTCAGAACACTGCCTGTTTCTATAGCAACCAGAGCTTCTAACGGCAGCTGCAGTGACGTGATGACTTTACTAATCAACGATTGGCTCTTTCATTTAGAAGGCGGGGCTTAGTCGCCATATTAGGCGTTACACATTCTCCCATTCATAAGTCATCAGAGTGCACCGTCTTCCTATATATAAAGTCTTTGGCCGAGATCAATTTTATACAAGTGATCAGCAAAGTGATGCGCCCATTATCAACGGGAGTGCAAACGAATTATGTTTTTGTGAATTGGACACCGAAGAACAATTTTGAATGGGGATGTTGCTTTTAGACATTTATAACAATGTTCTAATAATGTATGAATTATTCTTGTCGGTTTTGACACATACTTGGGCATTTATCACCATAAAGGACAAAAGGTAACAGTGGCCAAGAAAAAGGTTATTTCTTTTGTTGTTGATCGATTTATTTTATTGCCAACAGGACAACCCACGAGTTTCTTTTTGGAGCTTTGGCTGAACTTGTGGACAATTCAAGGTACAAACACAGTTTTTAAATATTACTTACACTAAGGCCTTGTTTACACCTGGTATTAAGATGCGTTTTGGTAGATTGGATCACAAGTGGACGACGCCACCCTAACCCACACTTTCGACCACTTCCAGAGGTAGTTGAAAACGCATCTGACTGGATTGCTTTCGTAGTGTAAACGCTCATGTGGTCAAATGCATTCAAACAGCCACTAAAAGACCCCCTGCTCTCTGCTACTGACCTAATGTATAAACATTATGGGACGCACGCTAGCCAAACGGGATTTAAACTGTCGGCTGGAGACCCAAGTTTGGTTTGCAGAGGAAAAACATCCCAAGTACAATGTTCTTTCACCATTCCTGATTTCTAACACACACTCAGCGTTTGGCTGGTCTTGTGTCTGTCAGAGCAGAAACGAAAGCTGATGCGCTCCGTGTGTTTTTCCGTTGTCTCTGGCCTGTTCATGTGTAAATTGTGTGAACTTATTTCGTCCATTAGATCGAAAGATCTGAAAAAGCCCATACATTTACCCGCCCATAGACCCTCCCCTCAGAAATCAGGACAGAAGTGGTTGAAAGTGGACAAAAGAGACGGATTAAAACACCAGGTGTAAACGGCAATGTCTCCCTCGTCTACCTGTGATCCGATCGACCAATCGGCTGTAAACAGGGTTTCTATCATCAAAATGATTTGCACTATTGAAGTTAACATCCACTTCTTGTCTACAGAGATGCAAATGCCACACGGATAGACATCTACACAGGTTGGATACAATGGTTTTAAGTTTTATCCTTTGGAAAAATCTGTATTATAACAAAATATATTGTTAATATTCATTTGTTACTGCCAATCAGAGAAGAGACCAGATCTGAGAGGCGGGTTTATGCTGTGTTTCCTTGACGATGGCACTGGAATGGACCCCAGTGAGTAAAGCAAAGAAAACCAAACTCTATATACCACAAAATTCATGCATTGTCACTCAAGATCTCGTATGCAACAGTGATGACAACAGAACTGTTTTGAACAGGTGAAGCCACGCATGTCATCCAGTTCGGCAAATCAAGCAAACGATTCCCAGAGTCTACTCACATCGGCCAGTATGGAAACGGATTAAAGTCGTAAGTATCATTACACTCCTCTTGGAAACTGATGAACTGCCATTGTCTTGTAATTAATTTTTTTTTACATAAACGTCCTGGTCTCTTTTAGGGGTTCCATGCGTATAGGGAAAGACTTCATTCTTTTCACCAAAAAAGACGACAAATTAACGTGTTTGTTTTTGTCACGAACATTTCATGAAGAAGAGGGTCTGGATGAGGTAAGAAGCTGATGGCGAAGCATCATACACAAACACTCGTTCGTTCTGAGCGAAGAGCAGACCTCTAAGTGCTTTCGGCCTGTTCTCGTAGGTGATCGTCCCATTACCCAGTTGGGACGTGAAGACCCAGCAGCCTCTGACTCAAGACACTGAGAAATACGCTACTGAGACTGAACTCATCTTTAAGTATTCTCCTTTTAAGAACGAAGAGCAGCTATTTCGGCAGTTCAAGAAGATCGAAGGACCCAGCGGTTGGTTTTTACAGCACTTTGTCTGAAATTAAATAATTGCGTAATTCAGATTGTGTCTGGTGGGGCCGTTAAATATGAGTATTGTGTGTTCGTAGGTACACTGGTTGTAGTTTATAATTTGAAGTTGATGGATAACCGAGAGCCGGAGTTGGATGTGGAGACGGACCACCAGGACATTATGATGGCCGGGACGCCCATAGAGGGAGTGTGAGTCCATTTGATATGATATGATACGATACTTTATTGTCAGACAGGTCTGAAATTTTTACAACATCCAATAAACATCGACACAGAACAAGTTACAATCACAAAAATTTCACACATTACACATCACACTTCCTTGCGTTACATTACACCTTACACTCCTATGCTACACACAACACTACATTACCTTCACTTCTTATACTCTTGATTTTTGATTTAAGTGTTTTATTCAACTCTAAGAGTGCTTTAGCCTCACTCTGTTGAATCTTGAAACTACCTTGAATCTACCTCCAGTTTGATGGTAATAATACAAACTCATTATGCAGGACATGATTAGTGTCAGAAACTATATTATTAGCCAGCCTTAACAAATTGTTGTAATGAGCTGAATCGTATCTTCTCAAGAGGCTGACCTACAATCCTTGAACAAATTTTTATTTGACTTGCAAATTCATTCAGGGTTGTTCAATCCTGTCCATTTCTGCCCAATGCACCTTCCTTTCCTTCACAGCAGTGCGCTTTCGTTCCTCCCTAAAAGCCCAAACTTAACTTAACTCCAAATCAGCCGAATAAGTGAGTCTTGCAAAATGCAGTAGGGGTGTTGAAATTAATCGTTTCTACGATGCATCGCGATGCGGATGTGGACGATTCTGCATCGATGCAGTAATAGACCATAATCCATTATAGCCTACTGACGTTTCTCTGATGTCATTCGTCACATACGCGTTTGTCTCCTTAGTGTAAAATGGCAGAGGGAGGCGAAACACAAAAGCGAGAAATAAAAAATGCATATGTAGCTTAGCATAGATCATTGCATCTGATTAGACCGTTAGCATCTCGCTCAAAAATGACCAAAGACTTTCGATATTTAAAACTTGACTCTTCTGTAGTTACATCGTGTACTAAGCCCGGCGGAAAATGAAAAGTTGCGATTTTTCTAGACCGATATGGCTAGGAACTATACTCTCATTCCTGCGTAATAATCAAGGAACTTTGCTGCCGTACCATGGGTGCAGTAGGCGCAATGATATTACGCAGCGCCTGAAAATAGGCTAACTTCCGTCAACATAACCAACGTGACAACCTGCTTGCACAAGGAGCGTACCTTGTTAACCATGGAGACATTTGTGAGAGACGATTCAGAAGATATTTACTTTGGTGCAGATCCTGAACCGTATCTATTTGAACCGGAATACACTGAAGATGAGCTTTTGGAACGTAAAAGGCAAGAAAGTGTGGCTGAACAGACTGGGGCAGAAGGGAGGAGGAGAGCAGATTCGAACTGGTGGTGCAAGTGTGGGGCTTGCCAACCTATGCCGACCGAAAGTGAGTGTGTTGAACCCTGTGTTGTAGCGAGTGGGACCAGGTCTTACCGTCGAGGCAAGGGTCGATCTACCTGATGAGGAAATGGCATGTGTCGCAACATCCGAGGACTTCTTAGACTTCTTTTTTTTCAGTTTGACAAAATAAACTGGAAAAAACGTCCTATGCCGAGTGGACCTGCGGCCGGCCAGCTATCGTTAGAGTAAGTGATTCCTGCAATCATTACAATGCATGACTCAAAAATTTAGAATGCATACTGTTAGCATGCATTTTCAAGCTTATATTGTTTTTCGTTGGTATTCTGTGAAACATGATGGTAGAGTACACCTTCGACTTACTATCACAGCCCTTTACAACACACAGAACCATGGCTAATTGCACAGGTAAATCCACTACCTAATTTGCCGGCTGCAACTACACAAACTTAGTGCCGGTCACGTTGGAAGTTACCTAGCTGGGGACTATTTTCAGGCGCTGCGTAATATCATTGCGCCTGCTGCACCCATGGTACGGCAGCAAAGTTCCTTGATTATTACGCAGGAATGAGAGTATAGTTCCTAGCCATATTGGTCTAGAAAATCGCAACTTTTCATTTTCTTAGTACACGATGTAACTACAGAAGTCAAGTTTTAAATAGGAAAAATATCGAAAGTCTTTGGTCATTTCTGAGCGAGATGTTAATGGTCTAATCAGATTCAATGATCTATGCTAAGCTATGCTAAAAGTGCTACCGCCAGACCCGGAGATCGGCTGAATGGATTCGAAAACGGTAAAACTCAACTGTTTAACTCTAGGGGAGTTGGAAAATGAGCCTATTTTCAAAAAAAGTGGAGTGTTCCTTTAAGACTGTGTGTGTGAGAAACACAGCTAGCGCTCTCAGGAAAGCGACGGCGAGTTGTGTGCCTTCACACTAGAGTTTACGGTACGTCAAATACAGGTACGCTCGCATCCACTGAGCTGAACTGAAATAGACAGTTCGCTTGACAGAGAGCGTGAGTGAAACTCTGTTTCTCTGAGTGTTCAGTGAGTGAAAATATATCTATGCTAAATTTATTCTTAGCCTCTAACAAACGCACTGGTGAGTAAAATCTAAGCATCTATTAGCCAATGGCTAATGATAGATGTTTAGTCGCCCAGAGTGAAGATTTACTCGCATATGCGGGTGATTTACTCACATTGTAGAGGGTTGATGATATCGAATCGTTGACATAATTGTAATCGAATTGAATCGTGAGACCAGTAACGATTCACACCCCTAAAATGCAGTCTACTGTTGCTAAACTGTGGGACGTGTTTGACATTAGTGTTATTAAAAGCACAATAAGTGCAATAAACCGTTTACTTGTCTTTTGTAATTGTTTTAAGGACCTTTTTCTTACATTAGTTAACCTAGTATTAGTTTTGCTGAAGTAATGATAGTGAAATTTCACTGATATTTAAAATTACTCATATCATGAAATAAGACTTTGATCATATCGTCCACCAATAATCGTGTTAAATAATCGTGATTTTTTTTTTTTCCCTAATCGATCAGCCTTAACTCTTAAGCAAAGCACACAAACCAGCTAGTCAAGTGCCCTGTCCAAATACCCACACTTGCCGTCTTTGCACTTGACTACTTGTCTACTTACATGATGTATTCCTGTATTTGGCCCAAGTGTTCAAGTAGGTCTGAAGACTGCAAGTGTGTGTATAACTTTTGATTACCTGATGGGAGACACTTACAGTGTTGCAAAAAAAAGTTTACAGAGCTTTTTTTTTTTTTTTTTCTCAATACTTTGCATTTTAAAATAAACTTCTAAATGTCAAAATTTTAAAATAGTGCTTCTAATTAAGTGATAAAAAGCGGTTGCAAATGTTGTACAAAATACACATTGCCTACTTATCTTTGCACCAATAAAATGTGCAACACTTTGTTTTACTACAAAATTATATGTAATAGCCTATCTAATTAATTTCACTTACAGTGGAATGTTTTCCTCGACATCTCGCGATTTTGGGGCATGCGAGTTCCCGAACATAATGCATGATGGGATACGCTTACCATTCTAAAGTGGTATTCGAGATAGTGTGGGTTTAGTGTGCATTAAGGGCACTGCACTTTAGCTTTTTAAAGACATGGGGACAGTCTTGCGCACTTACTTCCGTCACGTGCACACACTCTCAAGTGTGGGTATTTGGACAGGGCAAATGTCCACTAGAATGATTGTTAGAAACTTCCAGACTCTTTCTGAGCTAAACTCTACAGAAAATTGGCCCTCCAGAAGCAGGATTGTCAAACCAACTGATATGGCATACAGTTTGGCATGTTAATATAATGTTGGACATTTTTGATGATGCTGAATGTACATTTGTGTTATAAACAGAAAGCCAGAGAGGAGGTCCTTCCGTGCATATGCTGCTGTCCTGTACATCGACCCCAGAATGAGGATCTTCATTCAGGGTCACAAAGTTCGAACTAAGAGATTGTCCTGTTGCTTGTATAACCCTAGGTAAACATGAAAACATATCAGCTTCACACATATACACAGTCTCAGGGTGTTTTCACATCAAATTGACCTCTTAATGTTGTGAAAAAGTACTAGTTTTATAGTGGAGCATTCTTGTAACTCCCTCAGAGGCAGTAGCAAAACGAAATCCTGTACAGAACAGCCTAACATGGCTATATACACTCATTTTAGCTGTGCATTCTGTTCTTTTGACTTCTAGGATGTACAAATACACGTCGACACGTTTTAAAACCCGTGCGGAGCAGGAGGTCAAGAAGGCAGATCACCTTTCGAAACTCGGTGAGTTCAACCCAGCCCACATAAATAGCTCAAACTGGACTAAAATTTGAATGCGGGTGTTAAGGGAAGTTGACTTCAGGCTTTGTGGGTTATAATGGCATTTCCTCAATCTGACTATTTGTGCTTTTATAAACTTCACAAATACTGAACCACAAGTGTTGACAAATGTAGCTGCTTGTTTTAAAAGTATGCAGGCCTGTAGCCAATTGGGCGTACCTCGGTTTTGAACAACAGAGCCCAAATTAGCCAAAATTCAGTTGCCATTTTTTTTTAGATATAATAAACACTCAAATAACATTGTATGCAAACATGTAAACTTCACATAAGGCAGTTTTTGCATTAACTTCTAAATCTAATTATAAAATTATGTTTTTACTCCAATTCGTTGTTGAAATATAATCATTTATACACAGTGGCTGTCATTTTCATGATAGATTAATTTAAACATACATTAAATAATCAAGACATCACTAACAGGTTAAGTAGAATATAATGAATATATAGGCTAATATAGTGCATATATTTAGTGAAAGAGTTCATTTCTCTAGTGAATAACCAGCTGTGGACACTGAATGACTTCTGAGGTAAATGTAATGCTACGTGACATTGTTTACAAGCTGTTTTATTGACGTCTTTCCACCGTTGAAACACTGATTGAGCGATTACACGACATATGATATGTTTCAGTAAGTTGTAATGTATCCTCAACATACCTTAAGATGTTAATTTTTTATAATGTTTATTCTTTGATTAGGAAGAGATGATCGTGTTCACTCGCGTGCCGAACTGACGTGCAACAGTGATCAGTCACGTCAGATTAAAGAGCGTCAAAACGGCATTTATCGTTTGAATTTCCTGATAAAATGGACAGAATACTTAATATGTTTGTGTGTTCCTCGGGTAAAACAAGCCTACTGTTAAAGATTGCATTCGTACATGGTTCGGTACAAATATAGTGGCAATTGTCTTCTGTAGAGCTGCTTTAGAGATGAATTAAGTTCGCATTATAACTAATGAAAGTTATTGACCTACATTGAGCTGAATAATGACACTATTGTCCTTTTAGAGCTTCTTTAATTTAAAAAGTTTGCAACATTAACTGTTATTTAGGGCTGCCCCAACTAAAAAAAAATTCTAGTCGACTAGTAGTCGTTCATTTAAGCCATTAGTTAACTAATCGCATCTCGCATATATTTTTTAGGGCTGTCAATAGATTTAAAATTTTTAGTCGCACACTTATTGTGAAATTAAGCATACGCCTTTTATCTCATTAAACAGATTCATTTTGTCATAATTTGCTATATCCAAAGTAAAAAATCAGATTGAAGGGTGATTCTCACAAAACTGTATTTTCTACAAGCTTCAAGGATCATTGGAGACTCCAAAAGGACACCAAATAACCAAATATAAGGAGTCCAAATAATTCTATTATATAATAAATGTATACACACCTAAGCACCCATGAAGAAGAAAAAAACATTACAGAAAAAAACTACAGAATTCAGTGTATAGTATGTGTACAGAGCAACAACAACGAGATTGTTTTCATTTTAGACGTCAAGCTGCGATACCGAACAGGACCACACGGAGACGCCAAAAAAAACTCCTAAATCAACCGCTTTGACTGCATAAACCTATGATTACTAAACACAACAACATACACATTACAAATCAAACATTATCCTTCCTGAGTGTGTGTGGAAACAACGCGAATGTACTGAAATGTGTCTGTACATGAATGCAGCGTGCGATCAGTGATCGAGAGCGCGCACATACACGGTTTGTTCTTTGTGCATCAATATAACAGACTCTCACGCGCTTACTGTACGACTGCGGTACGTCACCAGAAACGCTCTTCAGAAACAATCGCAGAATACAACAGAGCTCGTGTTTTAAAGCAAAGCACACACTGGAATGAATAATTCACTAAAAGTCTCTATTCTTTCTGATATGTGTGATGTAATCAGCCTGGCCTTTACATTAGCGCTGTTTTTGACTGTTTGAATGATTTTGATTACTGGATCACTGAACACTTTGTTTAACGGCTTAAAATGGCCTGATCACAAACAGAGAAGCAGAATCGGGTTAAAGAGTTAGAATGGAAATTTCCTCCTACCAGGGTTACAGGTGCTTGTAGATGCTCAGTGTGATTGTGATAAACTCCCGACTTCTAAGATCATCTAATTGCGTGACGAAAATTAGGTTAGTGACGCAGCTTCACGTACTTCTGTAATTTTTTTGCGTTAATTGTGTTAAATTATTTTAACGCGTTAAGGACTTTAAATTAATTGCATGCGTTAACGCGTTAACGTTGACAGCACTAATATTTTTATATACATTTTGTCCCTCACGGACTGCGCGGCTTCGTCACTTACTGAGGTGGGTTTTATTTTTTCTGAGTCTAACCGACTAATACTATTTTGTTGACTAAGCCTCTTCTCGTCCACTAACTTTAGTTGACTATTAGGGGACAGCCCTACTGTTATCTGTATTGTATAAAGCGCTATATAAATAAATGTGACTTGATTTGTGCGTATGTGCGACTTCCTTTCTAGCTGAGGAGAAGGCGCGGGAAGCCGAGAGTAAAGCTCGTGCCCTGGAGTTAAAGCTTGGTGATGACTTATCCAAAGAAGCCAGAGTAAGACCTCGACCACCCCAACACACACACTTAAATTGCACTTATGAGTTTGTTGGGTCTGCAGGTTTTTGAATCCATTTGTTTTATGTTCTCCTCATATGATTTCAGGCCGCACTGAGAAAGGCACAGGATTCGGCTGTGGCGTTACGTGCCGAAGCTACTAGAAAACAAGCCATCCATGCATCCAAACAAAAGTAATACACACTCATCCACCCCTACAAATACACTGACCTCTTAAAGATGTTTTATAGTTATCACATATGACGTTATTCCACTGCATAATGACATCCTCATATCCTTGAAAACACACTTGTTGACTGTTGACAAGATTTATTCAAAGCAGCATTTTGCCTGTTCTTCCCTTTTCAGAGCTTTGAAAGAACCCAAGGAGCTGAACTTTATATTTGGCGTCAACATCGAGAGACGAGACCAGGATGGAATGTTCGTCTATAACTGCAGCCGTCTCATTAAGATGTACGAGAAGACAGGACCACAACTGGAGGGAGGAATGTGAGTGAAAATCACACACATACTGCAGTATACAAGCTGAGGTGTAAGAATAGCATTAACAGGATGACCGCTGTCTGGGTGTGTGTGTGTGTATCAGGGCCTGTGGAGGTGTTGTAGGAGTGGTGGATGTTCCCTATCTAGTGCTCGAGCCAACGCATAACAAGCAGGACTTTGCAGACGCTAAAGAATACAGACACTTACTGAGAGCCATGGGAGAATATCTCGCCCAGTACTGGAAGGACATCGGTATAGGTCAGTCTGTGTGTTTGTCTTTTTGTTGATAACATGCGCAGACATATATTAAATATCCATTTAAATTATGAATTATTCATTTTTAATAGTTTGACTTTTTTTTTTTTTTTTTTTAAATCTATTTTGTAATAAATTTAACTTAATTAAATGTTTCCCTCAACAGCTCAGAAGGGTATAGTGAAATTCTGGGATGAATTTGGCTATTTGTCGGCCAACTGGAACTCCGTCCCATCAAATGAAATTCGGTTTCGCCGGCGGAGAGCCATGGAGATACCGGTCACCATCCAGTGTGGTACGAACATAAACTCACTGTCAGCGCTTCACAAACTTCCTTTAACATGCCAGAAACACATTTATATGTATAAATATTAGGGATGCACCGAAATGAAAATTTTGGGCCAAAACTGAAAATTCTGGATGCTCTTGGCCGAAAACCGAAAATGCTTTTTAAAAATTATTTTAAATTAGGTTATTTTTGTTTAATTGTGTTAATATTAGACTTTTTAATGAAATGCAATAATTTTAATGATACTGAATTTAAAAATTACAAGCAATAGGGTTAAGATCAAATACACTAAGCATAAATAAATACAGTATAACAAAGTTACAAATAAAGTAAGGTCTAACTAGTGTATTCAGGCACAGACATGTAATAATTAGGCCTAAATGTAAAAAACACTATAGTGTTCACTGTATAAATTAAATGTAAATTAATCTTTGTTAAAGCTGTGTTTTGTTGTTTGATTAACATTAATAGCCCTATTCGGACGGTAATTGTTTCTCGTGGGGTCGTAAGGTATTTTCATCATTGACGGGGTCAGTGATTTTATTGCCGTCCGAATCCAGAATGTCAGTGTTTTTCTCCCACCACCTGCGTAAAAATCCCCAGCCGAATTACCTACTGTTTTTTGACAAACACCAAGGTCGTGTGGTAATTTAATTGCTGTCCGAATCCACATTCAAGAAGAGATCACTTCAAAATTTACTGTTTATATCCTTTTGACCACTGCAGAGCACCGTACGGTTGCGCTTCGCTGTAATTTGGATACATTTTAAAGATCTAGACTTTTATTACTGAAATGCTGTCAAGTATTTACAAGAGCAATATATTTCATCACCGCTCAAAAAATAAAGAGAAGAAAAGCACGTAAACATTTGAAATGGGCCGTTATTACGGCAGCAATTATATATGTTAAAATAACCAAGCAGCGTTATGTTTACCTCATGTAAATAAGAGGCTGTATTAACTTATTTCCGCTCATTTCCACATCCTTTATTTTGAGATAAAATACAAGACAGAAAACCATTTTAACTATAATGCACTATATATATCTTTCTATTTTTAAACAGATTTGAATAATTAAATAATAATATTTTGACACAATTTTGTGTATGTGTCTGTTCAAGCGCACAAGATGCAAAAGAGGAATCAATTCGCTGAAACGCGCCTCTCTGTGTGCGTGCCCTTCGGGTGTGTGCGGCTGTGCTGTGCACACAGATAACAGCGCACGAGTGCCGAATTGATGGTGAAACTTAGCAATTAATCTGCAAAACACAGGCCAAAAAATGGCATATTCGGCGGCTGAAATTTCGGTGCATCCCTAATAAATACTAATAAAAACATATTTTAATCATACTCAGGGTTACTGATTTGATCCTAACTTCAAAGCCAATTATTTTGTTTTTAGTAGGTACTTATTTTAAGATATATATAAAAATGGTCCAGACTTCAAGAGGAAAACCATGAACCCCCATACAGTATATTTTATTACCCACATGGCCTTTTGCCTTACATATGTATCTAAATGTAAGAATAATAATAGCCTGATAAAACATCTGATCTTACCTTTTTAATATTCATATCCAATTGGGCTCAATCAGTGATTTTCTTTACATTTTTATGACTCACTGCTGCCTCTGAGGGCCCAATATCCTCATTCTTTGATAATTATTTTTTTTGACTGTTAAGGATTTTTTTTCTTTCACAAAGTACTACTGGTGCCCAGATGGAAATGTATAACTATTCCAAAAAAGTATTGTCTGGACCTCTGCTCGGAAGAAAATATAGAGACCAGACCTCTTAGAACTTTAATTTGAATACCCCTGTACAAATATAATTTCTTAATTATTATTTTTTTTTATCTTCCTGTAGATAAGTGTTTGAAATGGCGGACGTTGCCGTTTCAGATGGATGCCGTGGACAAGCGGTACCCGGACAGCTGGGTGTGTCTCATGAACCCAGACGGAACCCAGGACAGGTTGGGAAACTAGACACCAGAAGCCTTCCAACCATTTAAGACTGTTTCTTTCTTATTGTTTTGTTTGTTGTTCTGTTCTATTAGGTGTGATGCGTCTGAGCAGAAGCAGAATTTGCCCGTCGGCGTTTTGAAAAAAGACATCAAGTCGTCAGAGGACAAACAGAAAGATCTGTCAGATAAAATCCGTCAGCAGCAAGAGAAACTGGAGTCCCTGCAGGTCTGTCTGTCATCTCAGCTCTCTAATGAGCTTTTTCTCTGTCTGTTTTTGTTTAAATTAATGCTTTATTTCTCCTAATTCAGAAAACCACAACAATAAAATCAGCAACAGATATAAAACGGCTCCCTCTAGATGTCAGTACAAAACCTACAGAAGAGCGCACACCGCAGGTATAGTATATGTGTGTGTGGATGTTTGGGGATGAATCGCACAAAAAATGGGTGAAATTTGTTTTATATATATATATATATATATATATATATATATATATATATATATATATATATATATATATATATATATATATATATATATATATATATTAGTTGTTATATTTCACCCAAAAATCTTAATGGGAAAAAATATTTGCAATTAAGCACATTTCTGGCCAAATACAACTGGACATTTTTTATAATACTTACTGATATTTTATTTTTTACCATGATATATAAATATTTGATTTACTAGTTTTAAATAATGTATTTGTGTTTGCATTACAGTATGATAACTGGAAAAATATGCTTAACTGTCATTAAAAATAATGGTCCTAAAAATAGGCTTAATTTTCTTTATGCAAAATATAGTATAGTTTATTTTATTTTATTTTATTTTATTTTATTTTTGAGAGGGTAAATTTGACCTGGACATGTTTTTGACAGTTTTGACCAGCTATTTTATTATTCTTTTTAATTTTTTAACCCTTATAGCCGACCCGCTCATCCCAGCGAGCAGCACCCCGCCCACGTTCACCACCTCTCCCTGCAGTGGTCAGAAAAGCTGTCAGTCAGCCACAGATAGCAAAAACTCCTCCCCCTAAATCAACGCCTCCTTCACGACCTACGCGGACCCCACCAGCTCCTCCCCCTCCACCCAAAGCGAAGTCGGCTCCTGCAGCTAAGGCAACAAAACCCGCCCCCAAACCTGTAGCCCCGCCCCCACCACCGACCACAAAGACGCCGGCTCGCAGAAGTGCCATGCAGAGCCGCACTGCTACAGTACGTTGTCTTGCATGCATGCGCAAAAACACATACATAAACTCTTGAAAAATCTTTTCACACTGACAAAAAATATCACAATGAACTGTTTTTCTGTTAGCCATCATCCGCCAAGACTGCTGGCAAACAAACTCCAACCAGCAAGAAAGGAAACCTAAAGAAGGGCAGAGTCCAAGAAGAGGAGGATGAGGAGGAAGAAGAAAGTGAAGAGGAGGAGGAAGAGGAAGAAGAAGAGGAGGACGAAGAAGACAGTGCATCAGAAGAGGATGAACCTCAACCCAAAAAATCAAAGATGGCGGCGTCTGTTCAGGCTCGAGGGAAAACTGCAGTGGAAAAAAAAACACCAGCAGCAGTAACAGTCAAGCAGACCAACACTGAGGTACAGAAACACATTCACACCACTTAATTCACACGCAATACAGTTTTAATTGATCTGAATTTCTCTCTCAGGTTATCACGAATAGCACTAATGAAGATCTGAAGAAAGATGTGACCAAAAATAATGCACAGAAAGGTAATATGTGTATATAATTTCGAATAATAAAGAGATGCATGGAATTGTGTGGTCGAGATCTAATAAACGTGTGTTGTAGATAAAGGCATGCAGGTAGAGGCAAAGGTGAACGGCGAGTGGTTCACGGGTCGTGTAACCGCAGTAGAGACGGGAAAGGACACTGTACGCTGGAAAGTCAAGTTCGACTACGTTCCCATGAACACTCCAAGAGACCGCTGGTACATGCACAATCATACACAAATCAATATGTGACATGTTTATGACACACTACACCAAGGGCCAGGTTTACTAAACAGGGCAAATTAGCATGAGAAAGCAATCCATAAAAGCGCAGAAGTTCTGCAGGTGATTTACTGACAATGTGAAAATTAAAGAACAGATACGCAGAAAAGTGCATCCATCCATCATAAACGTACTCCATACGGCTCCAGGGGGCCTTCTGAAGCAAATCGATGTGTTTTTGTAAGATAAATATCCATATTTATAACTTTTATAAACTATAATCACTGGCTTCCGGTAACAGCCGTACGCGAGTTGAGTTCTGCTGGAAGAGCGTCTGACCGAACGCTTGATGTACTGACGAACGTAGAAACGATAATTTTTAAAGAGAAATGTTTGAGTTTGTTGCCAAGCTCTATTTATTTGAACCGCAAGAAGCATCTACTCTCACCTATTATGGTTTATAAAGTTATAAATATGGATGTTTTTTTTCGTACAAAAACACATGGCTTCGCTTCAACCTTTATTAACCCCCTGGAGCCGTTACTAATCTCAGTTACTATTTGCTTGGAAGAGCCAGGACATTTTTTTAATATAACTCAGATTGTGTTTGGCTGAAAGAAGAAAGTCATATGCACCTAGGATGGCTTGAGGGTGAGTAAATCATGGGCTAATTTTAATTTTTGGGTGAACTAACTCTTTAAGACATGCTTTTTTGGGGTGTTAAATAATGGCGCAATTACCAGTAAATTGACTACCGCAAACCATGTTGCATAAAGCATGTTACGTGACTTAAATACTCTCCTCCCATAAATTTTCCGTCTGAAAGGGAAACTCCTACAAATTAGTGTTGTCAAAAATATCGATATTTCAAAACGATTCCAATGCTCACTCACTTGTCTCATTCGCTCAGGTTGAATAGTGTTGTAACAGGGCCTGAATTTAGGCACAGGGTTGCAGGTATTACGTGTAATTTTACTCATTCCCGCAGGTTTCGCGCTTATAAAGTCGCCTCTCAAAAACAGCTTGTGAGCTATTTTTCGTGGTTTATTGCACTTAAACGGTCTAGTACACATACAGTTGTCAAACTGCCTGTCTTCTGTAGTATACCTTCTGTAATATTTCTTACCTGAATACGACTGTTAGACCCATCTCCAAAACTTAAAGCCATGTTTATTTCATTAGTCTTTTTATTCTATTGTATTCATTTGTGCTATTGTTTGCAATTTGTTTATTTGTTCTTATTTTATGAATTTGCTGTGTAAATTTAGTTTAAAGTTTCAAATAAAGCCTCCATTTGCTGTGTGAAAGCTATTGCTACAAAATCATCCAAAACAGTTATGAGATAATACATTTTTTTTCACTGCATGTCTTTAGTGAATCCTGACAGTAGTTTTTTGCCTAAATGCCAAAAGAGAGTCTGTGTGAAATCTGGCTCCAAAGATTATCAGATCTTATTTATACCAGTTAAAGAAGATTTTCTGAATTTTTTTTCTATTTTATTTTAAAGATGGCATGAAATGAAAATTCACCCTATTTTCATTTTTATTTGCATGTTATAGATATTTTTGTGAATGATTATTCCATGTACTGTATGTTTCATATTATTATTTTTATTTTTTTTATTTTTTTATAGACATAAAGCTAAGTCCCCACCAAACATTTTTTTCCCTTTTTCGATGCTACTTGGATGTATGTCACAATACGAAAGAAAAGATCTGTCGCTACTCCTGTTATTGGTCAGAAATATTTGCCAAATCCCCCAACACTACAAAAAATGTTTATGAGCAGATCTAAATGTAATGCCACAATCTACATTAAGTTTCACATTTCACTGTAATAGCAACAGACGTAATAGATTTAGTTTAATTGTGCAGGTGCATTTTTGGAAATTTTGCATTTGGCTTTTTCTTTTTTTTTTTTCTTTTTTACCCCAAACCCGTTAATTTCCGACCCTGCTTCTGTTTCATCGCAACTTCAAAATTGTAGTTGCTTTTGTACATCAAATGTTTGTTCATTTGTGTTTGTTTTCAGGGTGTTTAAGGGCAGTGATGAGGTCCGTCTTATGCGTCCAGCCTCTCCAGAGTCACGAAGTCCAGACACCAATCAGGGTCCAGCACGCTCTGTAACTCCGCCCACCGCTGCTGAGCCTGACACGACTCAGAGCGGGCCGAGCAGAGAGACGACAGAAGGCCTTGTGACCATGATGAGGTGTGTTTGTGGTTTGTTTCTGTTGTACATTTTTTTTTTTTTTTTTTTTTTTTTTTTTTTTTTTTTTTTTTTGTGCATTTCATCCCATACATTCATGGTTTGTTTCGCACAGGACATTGCTACGGTATTTTTTCCCTCCGGATTTCCGAATCCCTAAAGATTCTGTGAACACTATGAGTGCTGAGGACCTTGTGGCCTTTCCCATCGTGAGTACAGACCATCGTCGCTGCTACACGGAAGCCTTCAGAGATATTTATATCAAAGCTAAATGATTTGAGTGCTTAATTTAGTGTCGTGTGCATTGCAGAAAGAGTATTTCCAGCAGTATGAGGCCGGACTGCAGAGTCTGTGTAATTCCTACCAGACGCGGGCGGAGTCGCGGGCACGAGCCGTGGAGGAGAAGAGCAGCGGGGCAGAAGCCAAACTCCGGGAATCTGAAGAGAAACTCCGCAAACTCAGAACCAACATCGTCGCTCTTCTCCAGAAAGTCCAGGAGGTCTGAAACACACACACATTTACACTCATAAGTCAGTTTTGCTATTTGTTTTGATTTTGTGGACTGTTGTCAATGAAATGAGTGTAATTAGCCTTTCCTATGAGAAATTCCTTTGTTCATGTGCGTATTTTGTTCCTCAGGACATTGAGATCAGCAGTGATGATGAGCTGGACGCCTACATTGAAGATTTGGTCACAAAGGGAGAGTGAAACCCTGCATCTCCTCTTTTATCCTCATTTTCACTCTCTACATTTGTGTTTCATGCATACTAAGAGTTCTAGTGGAAGACTGGAGATGATTGCTGGTCGGCCGCATCTTCAACCCTATATACTATGACAGAACTCCGTAATGCAGCAAGAGCTTAATTGCCAACTTCAACGCAATTTTCGGTTCAAAACGCCATCACTCAGGCCATCAGCTCAGCCTTGGAGAAGATTGAACTTGTGGGCTGCAGGTGATGAGAGATTCAAATGGTTTCGTAGAGCCTGCAGTTTAACAACTTTGTATGCGTTTACTCTACATAGAGGTTTTGAGTTCATGTTGGCTGTTTTTTAGGGTCTCAGTGTTGTAAAGCTTCATTCTCAACCCAATTTTTATGGAAGAGTCCTCAGCTGTTCTCACAGCTCGCATCGAAACCGTTTGACATTTTGAGTTGGAAAATGGGCTTTAACTTGCTGCTTTGTGATCCGTATTGTCTCAAGTTTGAGTTCCTGATTCGTTTTCCATTTATTTGGATGTGTTATTCAGTTCGTGTTGTTTTATTTTTAACCTTCCAGTTTCCGTTTTTTGGAATAAACACTGATCTGATGTTGTTAACCTCTTCAGTTACAGTATTTAGTCTTCATCTTTATATCTGAGAATATTTTTTAAAAAGTTTTATTAAAACGGTCCAATAAAGTTTAGGATGCACACGTGGTCTTATGGTTCTGTTTGTTTGGAAAAAAAACAACTTTATGGTCTTGACTTGTAACTTAAATTTACTTTTATTTATTTGATGAATACATTCAATAATTCATTGAAAAGGGAAAAAAACTATTGAATATACATACTTGTCGTAAAGTTGTAACAGTTGCATTTTGCATAGCTGCTAGAACAGTGTAAATATATTGAACATAAATGTTGAAATTGAATGTGATGACGTCTATTATTTGATGTTTATGAAGGTATGGGGAAAAAAGTCCTTATTGTAAAACATTCAAAGAGGGCAATTATTCACCGAAATTGTCGTTCTGAATTGAAAAATTAATGTAGTTCCTGGAGGCTTTTTGTAGGGGTGTAGTTTCAGGAAGATTTAGTTAAATGAGATATGTAACTGTCAAACTTTATATTAAATTCCTAGCAATATTTTCTTTCTAATTCAATTCAAATTCAAAATGGCGCGCTTGTCTCCAGCAGCCGCGATACAGGAATGGCGAGAATTTTTGAGGTGACTACTTAACGACTTATTGTATCAATAACCTATGAAATGTTAACATAATCAGAGTGATAATAAACCTTTTAAGGGACATGTTACCCACAGCCAAGTTTGGAGGGGAAAAATCCTTGTAAAACATAAAGACAAGCCTTGTCATATAACTTAAGACAATATATTGTGGAAAAAAACATGAAATTTGGTATTATAGATTAAGAAGCCTGTTAGAGCCAAACATGTATATTAATATTAGCTGCTCTGTTGTATTGGCTCGGATCATTTCAATGTTTCTTGAAGAGAGTCTTTAGTGTTCATGTTTCTCTGGAACTCTGTGCGATGCTGAGAATTCCCTCTCCTCCCTTCTTGGGTTTCACATGGCCAGAGTCCACCCTGTTTCAAAAGACACCCACAAACGCATTGAGGTTACATACAGAGGTTGATGATTAAATTATTAATAACACTGACAAAGGAAATGTTTAACAGATTAGTTAATGTGTTATATTCATGCAGATGTGTACGCTTGATTCATACAGCGGGGTTAAAAAGTCTGTGACCACACTTTTTAACCTGAAAATAAAGATTTAGGATTTTGAAAAAAGGAAGGAAAAAAGCTTTAAAACTCTAAAAGGATTTTCATTAGTAGTCTCAGATTTTTGGACACTACCTCGCCAGTTTTTACGTTTTTAAAAGTTCTGTAAATGTTAGAACATCGTTCTTGGAACGTCCTTACACTCACGATTTTTTTTTAAATTCCATCAAAATTGAATTGAATAATCCTTACATATTAGACTATTCATATTATGTATTAAGAATTTTAAATGAGTATAAAAACGATCTTAAAGCATTTTGTGTAAATCTTAATGGAACAAGGATATGGAGCATTTAGTTTAAGTGATTCGTATTCATGAATCTAAACATTTTCATTGTTTTTAAATTTAAGAATGCGAATCAAACTGAAATGGTCAATTCCCTTGTTCCATCAAGATTTACACAATGTTTTAAACTCTTTTTTTACTCATTTAAAATTCTTAATCCATAATGTGTACAGATTATACAATTCAATTTGATGGCATTTTGCTATACAATTGAAATGCGTAAATCTTAGAAACAGGTTGTTTTTTTTGAGTGCATTTTTTTCTGTTGTTTTTTATTAGGCTAGGCCCGGTTTCACAAACAGGGCTTAAACTAAGCCAGTATTAGGCCTTAGTTCAATTAGGGCATTTAAGTAGCTTTTTTTAAACATGTCCTAAAAAAACATTACTGATGTGCATCTTGAGTCAAAACAATGACACTGACATAGCCTGTTTTAAGATATGCATATGCAAGTTGCTTTCGGTTAAAACAGCTCAAACATGCATTTTAGTCTAGGACTAGTTTAAGCCTTGTCTGTGAAATCGGGGGACAATGTTTGTTAAAAGTTATCAAGCATAAAATAGTAGGCTAATGCACTATTACAGTTGGCATTGCAGTATTTTTACAGGTGTGTGTGTGTATGGATTTAAACATTTGACATTCAGAAACACAATTAGACCCAAAAATAAACCTTGTCATTCTTCTCTTGAGTATTTTACTCCACACGGAGTTCCAGACCGCCGCGCGCAAAGCCGGACTACCCCAAATATACAGCGCGGGCGTGCTGAGCGCGTTAAACCGCGCCATGATCGCGAAAAGATTCGTGGCTTCATTTTTGAATCTCAGCCCGGTCTTAGTCACATATTTTACCGAGATGTTCACAAAAGACGGAGCCCACAAGATGAGAAAACAAATGACCACAAAAACGATGATGCGCAGCGATTCTTTCTTGCTGTCCTTGTCGCTGCTGGGCGGCCCTCGGCTGAGCTGATGCTTCGCGATCATGTACAATTTGATGGTCATTAACACTTTGATGGCCACGATCACCTGTAGGACTATGACGCCGAATGCGTTCATTTGCGCGGCAAATGCTACTGGCACGACACTTTGAACAGTAAGAATTGAATATGTGTAAATCCAACATAGAGCGCAAACGCCAATCACGACCCCGCGCGTGATGTGCCGCTTGTAGAAGAAGGGGTGACACACTGCCAGGTATCTGTCAAACTGCGCAAACACAAATGTCAACACATTCACCCCTAGAAATGATGGTAAAATGTAATAAGTGCCGTTTCGGGACGGGTAACCCTCCTGGACGTCAAACAGGCCGAGGTAGAAGACAGAGCAGCCGGTTAACGTGTCACTGATGCTGGTGTTTAACATGAAGATGAAGCGGTTCTGGGAGCGCAGGGCTCTGGTGCTCATGATGCCGATGACCACTGACCCTGCCAGGAGAACCGAACCTGTGGCGAACAGGATATGAAAAATAAATATCAAATAATCTTCAGGACGCGAAAAGTCAACCGAGAGTGGAACGGTTAGGTTAAAGGTGAGCATTGTCATGTGCCTTTAGTAGATGGAGAACACTGGTGCTGATTAAAGGGTGTTTAAATAGATGAGGCTCAATCCCATGAGACTGAAAGACGAATTATTGAGATAATGTCATATGGGAATAGTATGCACTAGGGATTTTTGTATTTGCTTGCTGTCAGAGACCCTTGTGCTGTGTTTGAGGGGAGAGACTAATAGTAGTCTAAGTATTCTTATGCATTTTTCTTAAACATTTTCTTGCATATGCCTGGGTTTTGATGGCATAGTTGCATATAAACCTCTATAGTCGACTCTCTAGTGCAACAGTTCTCAAACCTGTCCTGGGGACCCCCAACCACTGCACATGTTGTATGTCTCCCTCATCAGACACACCCAATTCAAGTCTTGCAGTCTCTACTAATGAGATGATGATTTGAATCAGGTGTGTTAGATGAGAGAGGCATGCAAAATGTGCACGGTTGGGGGTCCCCAGGTCAGGTTTGAGAACCACTGTTCTAGTGCATCCTATACATTGCCACCAAGTGAAAAGCTGTTGTATGTGGATTTTTTCCCCCTCCAAACCAAGATGGCTGATGGCCAGTCAGAAATGCCAAGTTGCTCTGGAATATCAATCCATTCCTTCTATCCTAGACTCTTGCAGTTAAAAATAAAATGTAGCATGAAATAACATCTAACGTGTCATATCATTGCTAAATTTTCCAAGTATTGATTGTAGATTTAGAGGAAATTCCAATTAACCATCTGTCCAATTGGGCATGCATCATATTTCAGCTACAATTCATACTATTACTGTGACTGTTGTTTCTTGAAAATACTTCATCTGCGGTAACTTTTTTGGGTGTAAATAAGTGCATGTGTGTTATTAGCATGTAATTTGCAGTTACATCAAAAAAGTAATCTGATTATGTAATGCATGTTACTTGTAATACCTTACTCGTTGCATCAAAAAAGTAATCTGATTACGTAATGTATGTTACTTGTAATGCATTACTTGTTACATCAAAAAGTAACTTGATTATGTAATGCACATTACTTGTAATGCCTTACTCGTTACATCAAAAAAAGTAATCTGATTACGCAATGTACGTTACTTGTAATGCATTACTTGTTACGTCAAAAAGTAACTTGATTATGTAATGCACGTTACTTGTAATGCCTTACTCGTTACATCAAAAAAGTAATCTGATTATGCAATGTACGTTACTTGTAATGCATTACTTGTTACATCAAAAAGTAACTTGATTATGTAATGCACATTACTTGTAATGCCTTACTCGTTACATCAAAAAAGTAATCTGATTACGCAATGGACATTACTTGTAATGCATTACTTGTTACATCTAAAAAATAATCTGATTACGTAATGTATGTAACTTGTAATGCATTACTTATTACATCAAAAAGTAACTTGATTATGTAATGCATGTTACTTGTAATGCCTTACTCGTTACATCAAAAAAGTAATCTGATTACGTAATGCATGTTAGGCCTACTTGTAATGCGTTACTCCCAGTACTGCTCAGTTGAGATTGAAAACACCTGATTTCTAGTTGTTTTTTTCCCCCCAGTCTGAAAACATCAATTGATCAATGTAGATTTCAGTCTGAGGTTTTCTGGTCGAACGGGAACAAACTCAATTGCGTTTGCAATAATTGAAGCTGTAATATATTTTTTGTAGACCTATATATTTGACATTTTCACATGATTTTATATAATTTTATTAATTGGTTTGTTAAATGCACACAGTATTACTGTGCTATTACTGTAATATGTTTAATACAGTATCTCTTCAGTTGTTAAAACCAAAAACATACACTGTCCACTCAAGTCTTCATCTGAAAATCTCTTTGAAAAATGTGTTAAAAAAAATCAATGTTCAAATCTTGTTTTTCATGCTCTAAGATCAATAAAAACACAAGAAAAAATATATAATCGTAATTCATACATGAAAGGGTTAATATTGGCCCATAAATTGCTTTAAATATATATATATATATATAAAAGTAAAATAGATATTTTCAGGCCATTTATTTGTTTCATTTGTAATTTTTAATTGCATTTCGTAACTCATGGTTATTTGCGTTCATTTCTATATGCAGACAGACAGTTATTTGAAAAAAATAAAAACATTCCGGAAACTTCCAGGAACCTGCCACGTGAGTCCCGACGAGTCCTCCACTTCATTTTAAGAGTTCAGTCGCGCGCTCTCATCCTCAGGGATGTCTGAGGAGAAGGGGGGGTCTGAGCAGCATTACACCTGCGTTCACTGATACTCTGATGATCACTCATGAATATTTCTCAGAGTAGTGCGGGGCTTAGCACCGTGCTGCCTCTTACTAGTTTCGAAAACGTGCTTTTGTTTCTCTTCAATGTAATTCACGCCACCGCCATCATTTTCCTCAACGTGTCCGTGTTTCTCTCCATCATGATGAACCGATCCCTGCGCAGCGAGAACCGCTTCATGTACATGCTCAGCACGTGTCTCAGTGACATCTGCTCGGGCGTCTCCTATTATTATGTTGGAGTTCTGGATGTACGCGATTATTATGACTCCCCGACACGCACTTTCTATATCGTTCCCACTTTTCTGGGTCTGTCCTATATGGCGATTCTGGCCGCGCAGGCGGACCGGTATCACGCGGTCGCCGAGCCTTTCAAATACTCGCAGCGCATGACCCGAAACCGAACCCTGCTGGTGATTCTGGCCTACTGGCTTTATGCGTTTTTGATGGTGGCTGTTAATAATTTGGTGACTATTGGGGTCGCTGAAAAAGTGACGGGTTTTGGTACTTTTGTGGCGAACATTTTCTCCGTCGTTATCATGATTGGTTTGAACTTCAAGCTGTTTTTCATCGCCAGATTTCAGCTAGAACGTGAACCGCCGAGCGCGGAACGCGACAACAAGCGCGCGTCCATTTACCTCATCATAATAGTAGCCATGTGTTTTCTAATCGCGTGGTTGCCGTTGTTTCTTCATTCAACTGTGTGTACTTTTAGGGGCACTCCGTGCTACCTGTTTAAAAATAATGGCACAGACCCTCTGCGCATTTTGTCACGTCTCAATGCGATCATCACACCCGTATTGTACATCAGGGGCTGCACTGCACTCAGGAGCACTATATTAATTAAAGTCTGGAGAACACCATGCTGCAGGATGAAAGGGTAAATCCAGTAACACACACGTTTCAGACACCAGATATAATTTTTTACTAGTGGGTGCAGGACGCTATAGTTCATTTCTTTAAGTGAGGATAGCAAAATAAAGTAAACTGTGACATATCATACCCAAAAATTCTTCATACAGTGACTACCAGTAAAATTGATAAAAATTTGGGACCAAAATTATTCCAACACTTTGACCTGACCATGTTTTGCTTCAGTGTTTTTTCTTTCATTGCTAATGTGACCTTTGACACCACAGACTCAACAAAATGAAGCATTGCTTGGTCATTGGTTGACCTAAATTGGTATTATCTAATTGTGTACTTAAATTGAACAGCTGATTGGTTGATTGTAATCCATTACATACCTTTCTATCAAAGTGATCTGACTTTATCAAGATGAATTTGTTCTGACACAGTTCTTGTCATATTTTATTACCATTTTCTAAACTATAGCGAATAAACTGTGATAATGTGAGAAAATGTTGAAGGTGTCTGAATAAATTTTGGTTTGTAAAGGTCTGTATAGGTTTGTAAATAAGAAAAGCCACGGAAGATGCTGTTGTCTGTATAGGCTATATTGATAAATTAAATCTGTATCCAGTAATGACAAATGAGTGGGAAAATCATGGAAATTCCAGGGTCAAAAGGTGTGGTGCTGGTCTGCACTTTTGTTAGTGCATTAGATCCAGACTAACAAACATCTGTTGATTTGGCCGGTAAAGTCTTCTCTTTTTTTAATTAAAATGTCATTTATTTTTGATGCACATAAAAGATATCACTCATGGTCTTATTTCCTTCCATAATCTTGATCTTTGTGATTGAACCTTTCTACATAACACATAACACTTTTGCACTCACTCATGTTTGGCATATTATGAAAAAACTCTTTTATTTCTTCTCAGAGTGAAACCACAGAAAATTAAAGAAAGGATGTAGCAGTGACCTTTGAGATCACTTTGACCAAAAGGACCAAAAGGATTTTTAAATATTCAATAAACATTTGTGAATCTAAAACATGTAAAGTTAACTGTATGAGAAGTTTCATGTCTGTGTCCTTTTTTCCACTTGGCATGTCTTGTATCTTGAAATAGTAGCATTATATTCAGGCAAATGTGTTATTGCTTAAGCATTTTAATTGTATCTTCTACTAACTTGAAGGCATGATTTATATAAAGTGCCAAGATGACTTGGAATCTGTTTGTATACAAGCTGTAATTTTGCTGGATTTGCATCCAGTTTTATGTATCCTAATTTAATTTGTCAGTCATTTTTTTATCCACTGTTTTTATTCTATTGGCTTGTGTAAATTAAAGTGATAATCATATAAAGAGCAACAATCGTTTAAAATGTTTATTTTTTATGGCTGAGTGAGAAATAAAGGGTCAAAGACACTTTAAGATTAAAATTGAGCAGTTTCAATTATTTATCAAGTATTTATTTTAGATGTCATTAAATTGCACCTTTCCCTCCAAAATCTTTCACAAACCTGTTAACCACCACTGCATTTGCCACCACTTATTTGCTGCTTTCTGAAATCACACATACAGGGGTTGGACAATGAAACTGAAACAATCATTTATTGGTATGGTGTAGGGACTCCTTTTGTTGCCAATACAGCATCAATTTGTCTTGGGAATGACAGATACAAGTCCTTCACAGTGGCCAGAGGGATTTTGAGCTATTCCTCTTCCAGAACAGTGGTCGGGTCACTATATGATGCTGGTGGAGGAAAACGTTTTCAGACTCGCTTCTCCAAAATACCCCAACGTGGCTCAAAAATATTTAGATCAGGTGAGTGTGAAAGCCATGTTAACTTGAGATGTGAACTTCACTTTCATGTTCATCAAACCTTTCTGTCACAAGTCTTGCTGTGTGTTTTGGTGCATTATCATGCTTATACATAACACCACCTTCAGGGTACAATGTACAATCAGGTGTTTATGGTCCTCCAGAATGGTTCGGTAGTCCATCAAGCACGGTATGGAATGCCATGATATTGAAGCCCAAACCATCACTGATCCATCCCGTGCTTCACAGTTTGAGTGTTCAGCCTTTTTGGGGCTTCTCCACACCATAACTCCCACGGAAGAGGGAAAGGCAATGAAGGTGGACTCATCAGAGAACAATACATGTTTCACATTGTCCTCAGTCCAAGATTTGCACTGTTGGCACCAATGAAACCGACATTTGGCATTGGCACAAGTGACCAAAGGTTTGGCTATAGCAGCCCAACCATGAATACTGACTCTGTGGAGTTCCTGACGAATAGTACAGGAGAGTCAAGGTGCACATTTAATTCCGCAGTGAGTTGGGCAGCTGTTTTGGATACAATCTGGGTTAGTACCTGGACATCGTTTTCAGACAGCTTCCTCTTGCGTTGACAGTTTCTCCCGTTGGATGTGGTTTGTCCTGCGTGGTGTATGTTGACATTACCCTGGATACCAGAGCTCTCAATACACCACAAAGACTTGCTGTCCTGGTCACAGATGAGCCAGCGAGGCGCACACCAACAATTTGTCCTCTTCTGAACTCTGATATGTCTCCCATTATGCTGTGTGGATCAGGGCCATAACCACCATAGGCATTGAGGGGGACAAGTCACCACCAATAATTGGAAAAATTGTCCCCCCAATATATGATATTTCTTAATGTTGTTCTCCATTACTTACCTCTCTGTTTGTTGTTTGTTGACAGACCGTTTAAAAAGTTACATTTTTAGGCTGGTCTGCCTGAGCGGTCAACATCACTGTCAATGAGGGCCAAATTAAAAGATTAAAAAGAGATTAAAAAGATTAAAAGAAGGCGGAGCTTAATGTTCACTGAAGACGAGTGTAAATTCCAAAGCGACGCTTTTAGTTTTTACAGTAAAAAGTGTACGTGCGTGATAAGATATAAGTAGTTAAACATTTAATATTTGACAACTGTTTTACAATATATTTAACGACCCACAGTAACATACAGTGATGCAGACCACTCAACTTTTTAATGTAATTTCGCCATTTTGAATTGAAAATATGCTATCATGTAAATGATGTCATTCATAGCGGAATGTAACGAGTGTTTTTTTTACACTTTTGACATATTAGACATACAAACAAGAGTGAATGTGTGCATATTTTTAAATAAAATATTATTTGCAAATTGTTTAAATGGATTACTTCACAAATATAGAGGATATAATTAGACCAGGAACTTCTTTTACCATTCTTATTTATTTATTCCCTTAAATCCCTTTTAATCCTCTAATTACTTAATTTCTTTAAATAAAAATAAGTTTTTCCTCCTTTATTTAAAAAAGAACTCGTCTACACAAGCAAGGATAAAAAATAAAAAAATCTCCATCCACATAAAAACGCAAAAACACGCTATGAAGCGCTGTCAAGAGCATGCCAGACCAACAGGTGGCGATATAACCCTAACTGCAAAGTCATGTTGGCCAATCAGAAGCCTGAAAAAAAGGTTATTGTCATAAGCAGTGACCTGCGTAGTATTGCATTCTGGAAGTCACATGTGTGCGACAAATGGACTACTTGGAGCGAAACTGGAATAGAGATTTGACTGTACCAGAGGATTATTTTGAACTGATTTATTGGATTAATCATTGGACACTGGACTGAGGACTTTTTGGACTTGGTAACGGTAGGTCGGTAGTGGAGAGGAGTGTGGGAGTACCAGCCGACGGCCTGTATAGGTCCGGTAGCGGTGCTCCTCCTCTACTTCCCATCGACTAAATAATTTCAAACTTTTGGGGATGACAGAAAGGGAATCAGGATATGAAAACAATAGCATGGAATTTAGAGATCAAGAAGGGGAAAGTGAATGGGAGAATGTGGTAAGGGGATCCAGAACCAAGAAATTGGCTAGACATAAAAGAAAGAAAAATGATTCAGATAGTTTGGGTGGAATGGAAAGTGAAGAAAGAGAAGTTGAGGTAAATATTTAAGTCAAGTTGATGATTATATAGATATAGAGTTATTAAATAATAAAGTAAAACAAGGAATATTATTAGCAGTAATAGAAACTATACCTAAAAGTAAAGATATAAAAAGGAGGAAATCAGTACCATGGTGGAACGATAATTGTAAAACAGCAGTAAAAAACAGAAACAAAGCTTTCAAGTTATTGAAAAGAACTCATAATTTCTAGCACATGATACAGTATAAACATGCGCAGGCAGTTGTAACAATTAGGCAAGCAAAGCGGATATATTGGAGGGAGTTTTGTAGTTTAATTGGAAGTACTGCTCAGATAGGAGAAGTTTGGGGGATGATTAAAAAGATGAGTGGTGATGTAAGGGAGTGGAATTATCCTGCGTTAAGTGATGGAGATAAAGATGCCGGTACTAACAAAGGAAAAGCAGAGATGTTGGTAGATGCATTTGTTAGTATACACAGCTCAAACAATTTGTCAGTGGAGGGAAGGAAAGGTAGAGAGAGCACCAAGTCTAAGAATATGGAACCTTTAAAAAAGAAGGAAGTCTTTGAGGATGATCTAAATGTCCCTTTTAATATGGGAGAAGTAGAAAGAGCGTTAGCTAAAACTAGAAAAACAGCACCAGGAAAAGATGAAATAAGCTATATCATGTTAAAACATTTAAGTACAGAAAGTAAGGAAAAATTGCTAATGTTATTTAATAAAATATGGGAAGAAGGGAGAATTCCTGAAAGTTGGAAAGAAGCAATAATTATCCCGATAAGGAAGCCAGGAAAAGATGCTAGTAAGCCATCAAACTATAGACTTATAGCATTAACATCGCATATTTGCAAATTAATGGAAAGAATGGTAAATGAGAGATTAATGCATTTTTTGGAAAAAAAGGGTTTGATAACGGAATTTCAAAGTGGGTTTAGGAGAGGAAGGGGCACAATGGATGCAGTGTTGTGTTTAGAGGACGATGTAAGAAAAGCTCAAATAAATGAAGAATCTGTGGTACCAGTATTTTTTGATGTTGAGAAGGCATATGATATGTTATGGAGAGAGGGATTAATGATTAAACTACACAAAATGGGAGTAAGAGGTAAAGTTTTTAATTGGATTTTAGATTTCCTAAAAGGAAGATCGATTCAAGTTAAAATAGGAACAGATATTTCAAATAAGCATAAGGTAGAAAATGGAACACCACAAGGGAGTGTTATAAGTCCTACACTTTTTTCCGTTATGATAAATGATATATTTAATAATGTACCTAAAAGCATGAATAGATCATTGTTTGCAGATGATGGGGCGCTTTGGAAACGTGGGAAAAATGTGGAATATGTAGTTAAGAAAATACAGGAAGGAATACATCAGGTTGAAATGTGGGGAATGGAATGGGGTTTTAAGTTTTCTGCTGAAAAATCAAAAGTGATGGTTTTCTCTGGAAAGAAAAATAAAGATATTAAACTGAAATTATATAGGAATAATCTGGAAAGAGTTGAGAGCTTTTGTTTTTTGGGGGTGTGGTTTGATTCATGAATAACATGGAGATCACACATAAAACAAGTAACAAACATTATGAGGTGTCTTACAGGAGTGGAGTGGGGAGCAGATTTTAAGTCAGTAAAATATATATATTTCACTAATAAGATCTAGGTTGGATTATGGGAGTCAGGCATTTGGATCAGCAGCAAAATCAGTGGATTTGGAGGTATTACAGACCAAAATAGTAAACAATCAAGTTAATTTGGTGAGTGAATTTTATAGACATGTGAACCAAAAATACATGAATTTTAAGCAAGTTTTTACAGATGGATCTAAAGACCCGATAACAGGAGTTACAGGTGCTGCAATTGTAGTTCCCAGCCAGAAGAGTGAGATGAGCAGGAGAACATCAGATCACTTAAGTGTATATGCTGTTGAGCTGTTTGCCATTTTGATGGCATTAGAATGGATAGAATGCACTAAGTTAAACAGAACTTTGCAGCGACTCTGTCTCTGTTATGCAGAGTCTCAAGACTGGTATGGTTAAGAATCATCAGGAGGTTTGTTATGCTATTATGTCTATCTATTAAAAAATAAAGAATAAATGTGATGACATTATATTTATGTGGGTCCCAGCACATATGGGTATTATAGGAAATGAAAAGGTAGACAAAATAGCTAAGAAAGCACTGCAAAAAGAGTATAGAAGCAGTCATCGGCCTTTCAAGATCAGAAGGAAAAAGTATAGTGTGGGGAAAAATTATTAAAGAATGGCAACAAAGGTGGGACCAAGAACTAAAAGGAAGACATTTATACTCAATTTAAAAAAGAGTTGGCACTGTGGAAAATAAGGGAGGAAACAGGAGAGAAGAGACTTTTGTAACCAGATTAAGAATAGGGCATAATAAATTAAATAGCACTCTTCATATAATGGGGAAACATCCTACTGGGTTTTGTGACCAGTGCCAAATACCTGAGACTGTAGAACATGTGCTTATTAATTGTTCAAAATATGAATTACAGAGGATAGATATGATAAAAGACATGGAAAAAATAGGACTAACAGGACATGGAGTAAAGAGTATATTGGACTGCAGTAGGAGTGAACAAGGAATGAAATATTGTATTTGTTTTCTGACTAAAACAGGACTAATGACAAGAATATGATGACTAAAGTATATGGGAAAGAACTAGAACCAGAAGATGGAAGTAATGCAACGTCAAAGATGCAAGCTGCCGTTAAAACCCAAAGAAGAAGAATCATTCTGATGCCTCTGTTCCACAATATAATGGGAGAACTGTGCATGTATCTGTAGCAATATTTTGGCTACGTCCGCCATTGCAGACTCGCCTCATGAAAAACAAAGGAGATAGCGGCGCACAATCTGACGTCAAACAAAGGAGATAACAGCGCGCACTCCGACGTCACAAGCCAAAATCTCCGGTTTCGCCGCCTACACGACAACACTGCAACCGGAGTTTCTGAAAATCTTTCAGAATTTCTTAAAAATTGCAGGAGTTTCAGTGGACGACCGGCCAAACCGCATAGAAAAAGCTGCGGTTTTGAAAATACCTGTGTTTGTGTTATGGGATGATTTTAGTCACAAAATGATTAATAAGTGCATGCACAATTATCCATGAACTTGGTGCCGTTGTCTGTTTTGGCAGGATACTGCCATCTAGTGGTGGCAGGTTTTCTTAGACAGCTGTGTGTGTGGATCGTGCAAGGCCAAACCGGCGAAATGAAAGTCTCAAAATCCAAATGAATCAAATAGGATCGACTCACAAACAAGTCAATGAATTCATGTGCTTGGATCCACAAATGCACATCTTACTCGTTGCACGCACAAATTCTGACCTACATTAATACAAAATCGAAGTTTTGTATTCACAACTATGTCTCTGTTTGTACAAAATTCTGCACATTCATGTCAATCTGGATTTTGCACACACAAGTCGTAAAGTATTAGTTTAAATGTAGTAATGCACATTTGGTATTTGTGCATACATTAATAATTAGCATCAGTCTTATACACTGGTAGTTGTTTGTGTGTGGGTTGTGAAATGCTTGAAAACGCGAAAAAAAAAAGTCTCAAAATCCAAATGAATCAAATGAGATCGACTCAGAAAAGACGCCAATAAATGCACACGTGTCACATGATCCACAAATGCACATCTTTGTTGCATGCGCAAATTATCTTACTCTTATACAAATGAAAACATTTGTATTCACAAAAATGTCTCTAGTTGTACAAATCGCTGCACATTCATGTAATTCTGTATTTTGCACACACAAGTTCAAAGGCATTTGTTTGTGGATAGTAAAACAAATGTGCAACATTTATCAAGTTCATGGATAATTGTGCATGCATTTATTAATCATTTTGAGACTAAAATCAGTCCTGAGTGACAAAAAAGCAAAAAGCCCATCAATCTACTCAAAAGTAGGCTAGTTCCTGCTTTCAAATTCATGCGTTTTTGTCCACTTAAACTCAATGACTGTGCTCTGGGTCATTATTCATTAGCTCAGCTGCTGCAATTACCACAATCATCATCACAGTCATAATCGTAGCAGAAAGAAGTCCCCAGTAGATTCCCTAAGAGATTGTCTGAACTTTAAAAACAGAGCAATGTTATGATCGTTTGCTCTGCCTGGTTAGCCATAGTAATGATAAAGACACTTTAATGTCCCTTGATAATCTGTTAAACAAAAGTCACCTTCCCAGGTGTTTATTTGTGTCCCAAAACACCCAGGCGAAAATAAATGCTTCTGACAGGATCTGACTGTGTTTTGACATGTTTAACCATCAATTGACAAGCTTTATGGCCACACAGGACTTCACTGTATGTGTAATTAAGCTGCTAATTAGTTATCCAATCTCTTATGAATGGGTGAAGGGAAATCAAGTGCACTGAATAGATAGCAAGGTGAAAAACAGGTGGCAGAACCCCCATCTCTCAAGAGAATAAGACCATCACTATACATTAAGCACAGGTGAATGTTGTTTTGTATTTCCATGGGTGTGTGTCTGGAAAATGTCTAAAAACAACAATGGAGATGATTGAATGTTTGTGTGTTTGCTAACAGCTTAAGTATCTTTTCTGCTTTTGTGTTTCACATGTGCTGTTTGCCATGTAAATATCCCAAGAATGCAAATGGGCTGGGGAAAGAAAAAGGAGACAGGTGGTGGGCCTTTTTTGTTTGTTTTGAAAAATAAGGTTAACGTGCCCACTGAAAGCCTTGAAGGTAATATTAAAGATTAACCATATTAGCTACAGAAATGCTTAATATTCAAATAAATAAAAAAATGAATCAAATTCTAATATAGTTTCTTAATAATAATTTAAGCTAACGTTACGTGTTGTCGTGATGCAAGAACGGGATTTGAAAAACGGGAACATTAGGTTTAGGCCTACTAGCTCAATTTGTTGTTTTTCTTTCAAACTAATTTTAATTAACCTTCAGTTTAATGACCAATAATATCACTAATATATTATTTTCATAAAACGTTGAAATAATTTGTCGTGATATAAACTTTACCTCAGAAATTTCGCACTGTTCCTGTCAGTCTCCTGTGCGTGCGCTGCTCGAGAGGAGATAAACGCGCAAGTATAGGTCTCTGCAGGATAGTAATAGGAGTTACTAGATCAGTGGGCAAGGCCATAAACAGAGGGGCTGTTTTCATTGCGTTACCTGATTTGCCCACGTCACAGTGTGGGTAGGGTTTAGGGGTGGGGTCGGGTGAAGGGGATCATTTTCATTGCATGGTTTACAGTGTTGGGCAGTAGCGAGCTACAAGTAGCGATGCTACTAGCTTAACTACATTTTTCAGTAGCTTGTCAGTAGCTCAGTTACTTTTAAAACAGCTAACTACTTTATCCAGCAAGTAGCGGTGTAGCGCGACCAAAAGCTACATTCCGTTTTGGGTTCTGACGAGAACGAGCCTGTAATGAGCGGAGCGGTGTGACGGATGCTCAGCTCAATAATCCGCTCTATGCAGACACGCTCCACTCATGATCCGCTCACCGGTAAAACAATGTTCGCTCAAATCCCGATCAGACATGAAATGTATCTGTACTGTAGCCTACTATACTTGTTGTAGCCATTAAACAATGTATTTTGTTTCATATTTATGTTTAAATATTATAATGTTATTTTTAAATTTCATCTAGGCTATATTGATTATGAAAAGTGCAAAGATGCGTAATATATGTCAAAGACATAGGGTCAGAAATGATTCTGACCACTTCATTAAGTTTTGTAGAAAGCCTTTCTTTAAAGTGAATTTCGTTTTGTATAAATTGTATCTTAATTTTAATCGATGTTTCATCAGCCAATTGCCTGGATTTAATAAATAAGAAGCAAATAGACTATAGTAGACAATAATCGTGACATGGAGGCGCCGGAGCGATCACTTGCATTGCACATGAACTGGAGCGCGTCTCATAAATAAACCGAAACTCAGCAGGCTACTTGCCTCACAGACATGAGAAATATGTGTATACAAAGCTTGAAATGTACACTTTTAAACGATTCGAAATTCGAAACGAAAAGAAATTGTCAGGGTTCTGTCACTTCTGTTTAGCTTATTCTTGGTTTTGTGACAGAACTCTGACACTCCCGGTTTAGTCTTGTCTTTGTGTGAGCACATGGCTGGTATTTTTCTTTGCTGGCCATGTGCTTGTGTTTGTCATGTTTGGTGTGAGCACATGGCTTGTCACGTGTTCCTTGGGCCATGTGCTCTCATGTCTATTGTCTACCCCGCCCATCTTGTTATCTGATTATTGATTAATTTGCCCCACCTGTTCTCCCTCATTACCTGCCTTGTTTGTTCCCTATTTAGTCTCCTTGTGTTTGCTGTCCTGTGCTGGATCGTTGTTTTCTGTTACCTTCTGTTAATCTGTTTATATTTTATTATTAATAAAACCACCATTTCTTCCTGCGTTTGAGTCCTCGCCTCATCTCTGCACCCGCAACCGTGACATAACAATCCAGCCTAGATGAGGAAGAAGGGCTCACACCAGCCTCCACTGCCTCCTGCCCTCTCTATGAACGCATACTCCAGTTCAGGGCCTTGAGTTTCCTCCGTCAACGGGGGACCGACCTAAAGGAATTTGCCCAGGAGTTCAGGAGGGCTGCGGATGGGCTGGGATATAACGATGGGACTCTCAAGGACCTTTTTAGTTATGCCCTCGATGAGCCTTTCGAGTGGTGCATAATGAGAGGGCTGGAGGACACAACATTTGAGGACCCGACGGCAGTGATCCCAAGTCCGGAGACTGTTCCTGAGCCCGCTGCCAGCCCAGAGGCGCCACCCAAGCGCCTTGCCCTGCCTGCGCCAGCCATGACCAGCGTCCAGAGAGGGCTCCAGCCCGTGACCAGCGTCCAGAGAGGGCTCCAGCCCCTGACCAGCGTCCAGAGAGGGCTCCGTCTCCTGCCACGAGTCCAGAGAGGGCTCCGTCTCCTGCCACGAGTCCAGAGAGGGCTCCGTCTCCTGCCACGAGTCCAGAGAGGGCTCCGTCTCCTGCCACGAGTCCAGAGAGGGCTCTGTTTCCGCTCAAGTCTCCTGCCCAGCCAGCCCCTGTCAAGCATCCTGACCCGCCTGACCCATCCTGGGCTCCGGTCTGGGATCCAGACCCGCTCAACCCACCCTGGCTTCCTGCTAGGGATCCTGACCCGCCTGATCCACCCTGGCCCTCTGCCGGGACTCCAGAGCCACCGGAGCCCGCCTGGTCCGTCCCGCCCTGGCCCTCAGCCGGGACTCCAGAGCCACCGGAGCCCGCCTGGTCCGTCCCGCCCTGGCCCTCGGCCAGGACTCCAGAGCCAACGGAGCCCGTCTGTCTGGTCCCTCCCGTCCCGCCCTGGTCGTCTGCCAGGATTCCAGGCCCTATTCCCTGGTCCCTGCTAAGGACTTTCTGGAGTGTCCCTTCAACTATGACTTTGCTCCCCTCCCAGAAATAGTCAAGCAATGTGCACTTTTCACAGCTCATGACTGGCGTCTCAGAGCGTTTCTGTTCAAAATGCTGCACTCCATCACTGCATGTGCTGTGAGTTTAACCTGCGTTTTTCAGACTAATTCTGACTCCTGAGTATTTAATTTAAAGTTGCATACATTTTGTTCTTGCACTGATGTTAAATTTGCAGCCATATTGCACTTTGACAGCCAGTTTGAGATATAGGCTATATTTGAGTATTGTGTGTATGGGATAGTTTACAAAATCAAATGATTCTGTTTTTGCCAAGTGTCCCAATCAACCTGAATTCACCCTATACTCTTTGAAATCATAATTACATTATGTTGCTTGAAACCCCAAATATTATAACATTCTTCATTAACAAGTTGTTACGTCATTGTAAAAAAAAAAGAAGTAGTTTCAATGTAGCTAGCTACTTTTTTTTTTTTTTAAAAGGGTAGCTTGAGTGTAACTTAACTACTTTAATTTACAAGTAGCTTGTAAAGCTGCAATTTCAGAGTAGCTTACCCAACACTGATGGTTTATAAACACCAATCAGTTTGAAAACACCCACAAATTTAGAAACACCCACTTTTGTTCTGCAGAGACCCCATACTTTCTGGCGCGCGCGTTCTGCGGAGCGGAAGTAGTAAAAGAGATATTTTTTCCAATGAATTTTCACATATGGTTGATATTTACACGGAATCGTCTGACTTAAATGACAAAAAATACTTTGGATATATATATTATACTAGTTACTAGTCTTAAGTTTGTTAACATTTTCTCTGTAGGAGCCTTTTATGATCATTAAAACACTGATACTAAAAATCACACACAATGAAAAAGACCTACACAATATATCTGAATTGTTTTGGGTTCATTTTGTTTTTCTTTAAAGATGACTGAAATAAACATTGAAACATAAAAAGTCATAATGTATGAGCCACAACAAGGCCATGTGGAATTTATTGATACATTATTTTAAAATACTATTAATAGTTTATAATAGAAAAATAATTTATTCTATAAGCATTTTTTCGTTAAAAATGACTGGAATAAACATTAAAACATTTAAGTCATAATATGATGTATGAACCACAAGACAATGTGGAATTTATTAATAAATTATTCTGATAGCAGTAAGAGTTCAAATTTCCAGACAATTAAATCTAGAAAAGATGCATGTAAAATATTTTTTTATTTCTATCTCATGTAGAATATTGCATGTTAATGCCATGTGGAGAAGGAGGCATAAAAAATACTCAAGGAATATTGATAAAGATATTGACAATTTCCATAAACTGCCGCACCCACATCCCTGCCAGCATCTGTGATATCATATTTGAGATATCTTGTGATATTAAAATTGTGACTTTATTGGGATTTCATAAACCAGATAACAGCTAGAAGCAAATGTAAAGTGAGATATTCATGTGGCACTTGCTCTTTTAAACTCGTTTCCTTTCTTGCCTAGCTTGTAAGATCAAATCTTGAAGATGACAGCTTCATTCTTCTTCCCCACTGACAGAGGTTTCACACTGAGGGGAAAAAGAGTGAAAGAAAAGCTTTAAAGGGCAAAGTACAACAGATATTCAGTGTCCTTTTAATATGTGACAGGCCTGCTTGTATGCCTAACCAGACACAGCTCTACCAGAAAGGTAATATTAATATTGTAATATTTATAAATGTTAGAAACATTATATCTAGACTACTTAATTTCCAATTCATCCTAGTATCTACTATTAGAGTTAATGTATAAAATACATACTTTTAATAATAATTTAAAAACAAATGGTTTTGAATTAAAAATAAACCATTATTAATGTGTGAGTTGATTAAAAATGTATGTATCAGAGATGGTCTGGTTAATTATATTATTAATAATATTTCACCAGTGTGTGCAAGAGAGACGGAGAGACATTTGGAGAGTTTACCCTTTTCTCTTGCAGCATGTTGTTCTCCAGACTTTACTTAGTAGGGTGCTCTTTAGTGCAGAACAGCCCCTGATATACAATAAGGGAGTGAGAACTGCATTGACCCGTGGCAGAATGCGCAGAGGGTCCGAACCCTCATTTCTGAACGTATAGCACGTAGACCCCGCGAAATTACACACAATAACATGAAGAAAAATGGGCAACCACGCAATCAGAAAACATGCAGCCACTACTATAATGAGGTAAATGGACGCGCGCTTGTTGTCGCGTTCCGCGCTCGGAGGTTCGCGTTCTAGCTGGAGTTTGGCGATGAAAAACAGCTTGAAGTTCAAACCAATCATGATAACGACGGAGAAAATATTCGCCACAAAAGTACCAAAACCCGTCACTTTTTCAGCGACCCCAATAGTCACCAAATTATTAACAGCCACCATCAAAAACGCATAAAGCCAGTAGGCCAGAATCACCAGCAGGGTTCGGTTTCGGGTCATGCGCTGCGAGTATTTGAAAGGCGCGGCGACCGCGTGATACCGGTCCGCCTGCGCGGCCAGAATCGCCATATAGGACAGACCCAGAAAAGTGGGAACGATAAAGAAAGTGCGTGTCGGGGAGTCATAATAATCGCGTACATCCAGAACTCCAGCATAATAATAGGAGACGTCCGAGCAGATGTCACTGAGACACGTGCTGAGCATGTACATGAAGCGGTTCTCGCTGCGCAGGGATCGGTTCATCATGATGGAGAGAAACACGGACACGTTGAGGAAAATAATGGCGGTGGCGTGAATTACATTGAAGAGAAACAAAAGCACATTTTCGAAACTAGTAAGAGGCAGCACGGTGCTAAGCCCCGCACTACTCTGAGAAATATTCATGAGTGAGAGTATCTATACAGTTATAATAGAAAGAATAGAGCCATTGCTGACATGTAGACGAATGCATGAGGGCGCACACGAGTGCACGCTTTTAAAAACGCGCGCAAGAACGAAGGTGGTCTCATTAGGTCTCTCTGGGACAGAGTGTAATGATCATTAAAACAACATGCTAGTAAGATTTACTTTAAAATGTTAATTGGAGCATAAGAATCAGAGGATAGGAACTTTTTTGTAGCATGCTGGGTGAACTCTAAATTGCACAGTGGTGGTTTTCTCAAATCTAAAAACTTTCAATTCTCTCTGAAAGAAAACAGATGGCCTTGTGCAGATGTGTCAACATTTTGATTCATATGCAACATTCATACAGTGTGTTAAGTTGGTGTCCCGCAGCAGTAATAACCCTAACGTTGGTAGCATAGACTGTAAAAAAATATGGACGACGCGTCTTCACTAGCTTCCACTGAAGAAAAGTGAAGCCGCCAACGTCCGAATATGGCGCTGACATCTTGCGCTGATTTGGGACAGAGTCTGCGCAGTAGTAAACACGGGACCGGAGTCTGCGCAGTAGAGAGCAGGAAGTAGAGCCGTGATATCAAAAGCCCGCCCACACTCTCGCAGATGCAGAACAATTCATTATGTTGGTGTGAAATAAACAGTTATGGAAATGTAGAAATTATAGCTAAAACTCCTCCCAGAAATCCAGAAAAAAGTCAGTTGGTGCCTCAGTGATATTTCGCTCAGAGAAGCTGTCAGTCTCAGCTGTCAATCATGACGTCACACCCCCCGTTTTTATAGCATCAAATAACGAAAACCAAACTTATTTAAAAAAACGAACACTTGAAATGACATCAGCGTGATAAAAACTGCCTAAAATTACAGAAACCATCTTTGGGAAAAAATTATTTGAAGTGTAATTTGATTGTTTAGTTTGTCCCACGTCCGATTACATTTCATGGTGAGGGCGGGGTTTATGAGCTATACTGAACCTAAATGCTGTTAACACACCAGTCGACATCAAAAAACTAGTGGCGACGAAAGCTGTCTCGCCTCTTGTTGGCTGCGTGCCTGCGTCTCAGCCAAAAAGCTGCGCTTGAACACAACTAAAGGCGACTTTCAACTAGCATGTGCGTCCTGCTCCTGCGTGTAAGCAATCTGTCTCTCTCTTCCATTGTAGAAAAGCCGCCAATATGACGCTGACATCTTGCGCTGATTCGGGACCCGAGTCTGCGCTGTAGCGAACGCGGGACCCGACTAGAGTCTGCGCAGTAGTGAACTTGAAGTGGAGCCGCTGTATCAAGGCCCCGCCCACACTCCCGCAGAATCGATTAGTAGAGTTTATTGAAGAACAACTCATTATGTCAGTGTGAAATAAACAGTTATGGAAATGTAGAAATTAAACTTAAAGCTTCAATCTCCTCCCGAAAAAAGGCTGTTGGTGTCGTCACACCCCCGTTTTATAGCATCAAATAACTAACTAAAACTTATTTAAAAAACGAACTCTTGAACTTACATCACCTTGATAAAAATGACCTAAAATGACAGAAACCATCTTTGGAAAAAAATAATTTGAAGTGTAATTTGATTGTTTAGCTTGTCTCACGTCCCATTTGATTGCACAGAGAGCCTCCATGGTTTATGACCTACACTGGGACCAGCCACCTCGGGGTGATCTAAATGTTTTGGCTTCACTTTTCAGGACTTGTGCGGCACGCTTGGTATCAATAGTCTATTTTCGTCATTAAACCGAAATCAGGGGACCGTTCTTCGTACGTCGTTAACTCAGTTAGCTGGATTTGATTGTTGACGATTTGGCATGATCTTGGATTGTTTGGTTCTTCGACGCTCATCCTGGACTTGCTGTCATAGCAACAGGTCCGGAAGCTTAAACCTGCTCGGGAGCAGGCTTATTTCATGTAAACAGGATTAGATTGCATCTTTTTAAGCGGCGTTGATACTTAAAATTTGTCCCAACCACTGCTACTTTATTACAAGAGTTCCTTACTGAACCAGGGGCAATAATAATTTTAAATAATAATAATAATATAAAAATGTATTTGAAAATAATATTATAATGTTGTGTATAATACTATAGACACAGCCACTTGATTGAGAGATTTATTTTCGATAGAATAATTACTTTATAATTTTATTGGAGTCTTACTAACATGCTGTAACGTTGACCTGAGCCGTGCATTAATTTGAGTGATGACGGATATTATGGGAGTGGCTTGATGCAGTGCAAGAGATGCAGATAACTTGATCTTGACCCTTAAGAAACTTTAATTAATGCTGTCACGTAACAAATCTGCTTCAAACTAAATTAAAAATTAAATTAATTGCTAATTACAACATTGAAATAAAAATGTAAAGGGTGTACAAATACTATAAAATCGTGAATATAAATAATTGGGAATCATGTTTTAAAAAAAACAGTGCACATTTCATTTATCTATTATAACTTTTATGTTGGTTTGGTCGTTTGGCTGTTTCCTTATAAAGGTCCAGAAAATTCGTGTTTTTTTATTTTTTATTTGTCAAGTTTTTCGGCAGGTGTCTTTTTTAATTATATGATGTCATTACGTTGCTGTCTTGCCAGCCAATCGCTGCATTGCTGATCGTAGTTTTGAGTATCGATACACCTGCCCTCTTCAGGGAACACAAGAACGCGCAGTAATCTCAGACAATTTAATCCAGATATTTTAATCCAATCCGCAAATTCGTTTGAAGAACCAAATTAGCCAGAGATCAGTTATCACGATTAGAAGATCTGGGATCTGTCAAATCATCTCAGATGTATTAAGCGAGGTACGAAGAAAAGGACCCCAGGACTGCAGATATATTAACCATAAACAAAGCAGCGCTTGCTTACCAATTTGAATATCAATCACGCTGATCACTTTCTTCATTCCAGTCAACTCATGTTATTGTGAAAATATTCGTGCATTCGAATGCTCAGGTAAGATGACGTAAAATTATAACGGCCTTCACCGACTTCTTTGCTTGCTTTTATTCTCTTGCACTGACTTGTTCACTAAGCTGAACAGTCAATCAGAGTTCTCGCTCTCACCGACGGCTTGATGCTAATTCAACATGCTGAATCGGCCAAAAAAAACAGATGTGTCAGACTAGAGACAACGACCGACGCTCAAAAATGGGCTGACATTGCACCAACCGTCGGCTTGGCGGCTCTAATAGCCTTTACTAATCACTCTAGGACAGGGGTAGCCAAACAACAACTACCAGCTAATCAAAGTGCTAAGGATTACTTTAAAGGTGTGTTGGAAAAGGGATGGACCTGAAGTCACAAGGAAGGCCTTCCAGAGGTTGCTCTGAGGGGGCTGCAACCCTTGCTCTTGGACTTTAGAGGCTGCGTCCTTCGAAGGCCGCATTCGAAAGATGATTGTGTCACAGCGGCACGATGAATTGGGCTGTCCCAATTCGAAGCCTTCTTCAAATGCTGCCTCAAAATGCTTCCTTCGTTTCCTGGGCAATGAAGTATACAACCGATGGATCCTTTGCAACCTACACTAGCCTAGAATTCATTGCGTTCTGGTGATGACAGGGTTTTTTGAGGGATTACCCTTTTAAATGTAAGTATTGGGTTTCAACTTGCTTGAATATCTAATAATACAACTGTAAAAAAACAAAAACAAACTTTAAAACGATTCAAATGTGGACTTGAATAAGATACAATTTATATAGTATACTCTTTATTATGTACAGAACCATGGTGAACATATTTAGACAGGTTGTAAACCTTGTTTTTTATTCAGACAATTGAATATAACTTTCAAAAATTCTAGTACAAACGTTACTACCGCTCGTCAACGGCAGCTGTCACAGTTTCTAGGCGACAAGAACAATCCTTCGTATGCTAGACTATCCCATTTAATAATGCGCAGTCCGACCATCATAGCCTTCAAAGGCGTGATTTTTGATGTCCTTGTCCTCCGAAGGATGCAGCCTCTGAATTGGGACACAGCTAGCTAGTGGCTGCATCTGAAGTCGCATACTTCCCTACTATATAGGTAGAGGTATGTCCGAATTCACAGTACTCATAAAAGAGAAGGCAAAAAGTACCCTGATGACCTACTACTTCTTAAGTGTGCATACGATAGACACTTTACTATCCCATGAGGTCACGGCAGAGGATTTGTAAATGGAAGTGAAGCAACATAACTTATGCTGGTAGGTTGCATGATAATGACAACATGGCGATTGTAGTACTTCCAGATTACATTCATGCTATATAGAACATACTTTTTTAGTGGTCGTGAAGTAATTACTTATTCAAAATAAGTACCTACTCAGGAGAGTATACAATTTCAGATGCAGCCAGTGTTTCCCAACATTGTTACTGGAAGCACACCAACACTACACATTTTCAAACTCTTCCTAATCAAACACACCTGATTCAACTCATCAGCTCATTAGAGAATCAAAAATGACCTGAAATATTTGGGTCTGATAATGCCTGCTACAGACTGTGATTTCGGCAATCCTATAAGATCATTACAAATCACACTGTACGACATGGATCTAAACTTGGGTACATGTATGTAGACCTTACAATGATGACACCTATTGATTTGTAGGCTATGACCCAAGTTAGAATATAAGAATAAAACATCATCAGCATGCGCTAGTGGTAAACAAATAGAGCAAGATGAATCGCACTTTGGTAATTGTGGTTTTTATGTGCGCTGAAAAAAAGAGGAGGAAGCAAAAGAGGAAAATATGGACATAGTCATGGCTAGGGAAAAGAGGCCAACTTGGCATGCCAATTTTGCAAATGGAGCTTGAGGTAAGTTTTAGCGCCATATCGTATTGATCAATATGGCATTTCGTGTAGCATTTTTATTGGCTAGTCAGTAGACGTAGGTCGTAGCATTAAACACACTGTGAGATGATCATGCTAAATTTATAACACTGTTCAGAAAATTATCGCAGGCTATCTTTGGTTGCAAGACTGTGACAGCGGCCGTCTTTGAACCTCTCTCACTGTACAACGTAGGACCACTGTTTAGGAGCCACGACCACAGAAATTGCCACGATTGGTCATCTTTCATCAGGGACAGCCCAAAATTGTACAATGTGTACCGGGCATAGGGGAGCGCATGGTTGCATTTGCTGAGATGCTATTTCAAATGCAGAAATGCATTGTTCTAAATATGAAAAAGTGAATTAATTAAGTTGATTATAGGAGTGCAGTGGACCAGTGGTAGAACTCCAGCTGTGGAGATTACGTTGTCATCCATTTATGAGATCACAAGACAAGGACCTCAAGATGAAGACTCTAACATGATTACTTTATCTTGGATATTTATAATCTTGAACCAGTTAGAACCAACAATGGTCACCTAATCCTTTGATTGTGTGTACACTACACAATATTTTGTTAGGTGTGAGAATCTGTCTTTAGTTTTCTATCATTGCCAGTTTCCTCTTTTGGCATGTGGTCTTGTATTACATGCATTTGCTGAGACCACATGACTCGTTGTTGCAGTAACCATCTATATCCAGTTCTGCAATACATAACTCAAAATGCACTTTGACCCCTTCTGAGTGATCTTGCAGAAGGAAAAGCCTGTCAAGATGTTCCTAAATTGTTTGTCTGATTTCAAATTGCATCAACAAAAACATGTTGTGATCTATATTTGTGTACGTGTGAATCTGCCTGATTAACCACAGTAATGATCTCCAAACAGGGGATTTTCATCTCCTGTGATCCTCTGTTGGGCTAATGACTTCTTCCCAAGGGTTAACTTGCATCCTAAAATTCACGGGTGAAGATAAATGGTTCTGATGTTTTGACGCAATTAGTCCTGTGTTTGGATTCTGTCATTCCTAATAGTCTTATAATCACATAGGGCTCACGATTTTCCACTTAGGGTACAATTAAGCTGTTAATTAGTTAGCCAGTCTCCATATGTCAACATGAGAAAATCAGATATCAAAGGGGAAAACAACAACAGAAGTTCTCCTCCAAGACTAACTATCACAACACACTGAACACAGATGAACATTTAGCTTAACTGAAACTATAATAGACATTTTGTTCTCAACTGGTTTTGCTTCAGGGGCCAGATTCTGCATTGGACATCAAGTGATGTCTGTAAACAAAACTTGAACTGACATGGAACAAACACTAGGCCAAATTAAATGCTAAACTGTTTAGCCTCATTTTAAGTGGGTTATGTTTTCTTTTTACTTGGCATAGTTTTGTTCAGGGTGTTCAAAGATGAGGGATATTAAATCCTATTAGATGACTTAAAAAAAAAAATCAAATGGAAACAGGCAGACACGCAATTAAGGTGCATTTAATCACTTTAATTCCAGTGACAGTAACATTATACACACTTTCAACATTCACAACATCTCAAAAGCATAACATTACATATGCAGCTGAGTAATAATAAGGCATTTAGCATTGCCTTCTGCTGATTATCCAGTGGTTGCCACAGTCCCTCTAGATCAAGGGTTCCCGACCACATTCCTGGAGCCACCCCAACACTGCAAATCTTGCATGTCTCCTTAATCAAACACGGCTGATTCAGGTCATTAGCTCATTCCCAGAGACTCAAGACCGGAAATGGGTATGTCAGACAAAGGAGTGACTAAAAATGTGCACTGTTGGGGTACGTGGTTGGGAACCCCTGCTCTAGATAAAAGATTTAGCAAGTGCCAAGCTGGGTTGATAATCTACTTGAATGTTCAGCAGTAATGTTCATAGAAACTACAGCACCAAGCTACTGATAAAGATCCAACTGTATATAAAATGCCGTTTTATCTCAGTGAGCAGTGGAGATGAGCTGCATGAGTGTTTCTCTCATAGTACATCTGATATGAATGAAACTGACATGCAGGCGTATTATCGTACATATCTAGTTTAAACCAAACAGTTATGATTACATAAACATTCAGTATGGAGCCATTCACACAAAGTGTTTTTGCATTTAACACATGAAATGCTGGGAAAGTGAAATGAAAGAAACACAAGGTCTGGAGATGCATTGTTTGCATACTTTCAGCTTTACACGGCATTCTAAAAACACAGTGTTCATGTGTTTTTTCTGCAGAAGATTCAGTGGTCAAAGATGTTTGTGTAGTGCATGTTTACATAGAAAAACAATGGAGTAGAACGCAAAAACATGATATGTATGAACGGCCCCTGAGAAGTAAAAATAACAAAACCAACAGTGGAGGACTTTTAACAACCATTTAAATGTTCATAATGTTAATTTAAAATAAATAAGTACATCAGTAGAAAGTTAATCTGTAAGTTAACAGTCTAAAAACAATCAAAAATAAACACTACAACAAAACATTTTCAACTACGCAAGTAGGAGTGCCATCATAAGGACAGAACTGGAAGCCACCATTTCATGTCATAAAAATAATCATGGTTTGTTGTAATAGCCGTTGCTAGCATTAAACGAGTCAAATGCCAATGCCGTGCACAATGTTTAAAGTGGAGATAATAAAGGGTTCATGCAGTATGCTGTCTTGGAAGAGAAGTTAGTGTTCATCAAACCACATGCAAGAAGTAGGCAGTGATGGAAGTTGAAGGGTGTAGAAAAATTACTTAAATAAACTTTTAGAAACTGCTTCGAAATGTAGGCTCATGTCAAATTGTTAGGTGGCTCATGCTGCAATTTAGTGGAGTCATGGTGAGAAGTGAAAGTACTTTCTGTCAAATCTTCAAGTAGTCCTTCAAGAATAAGACACCCAAGACAAATTCCTCAGATTACATGTGATGGGTGAGAATGATCCATTTCTCAGTCTGACTCAATGGCTTCATGGGGTTTATCATTTTCTAGAACGTCAGTGTAACAGGCAACTGAAGATAAGAGACAGAATGCTAGTAAAGAGTAGCATGACTCCATGGCCAAGGGGTCCAGGTAAATCAGCACTACTGTTGGTTCTAGTATCCACGGCACTGCGATCCTGCACCTGTTTTTCCGCATGCTGTTCTGCATAGACCATGTACAGCTCGACACAACGTCGTGCTTTCATTTGCTCAATTAGTGCAGGATAGCCGATCTCCATAATGCTAACAGTGTCGTCATCTTCATCACTGACTTTTGCTTCTCCCTCCTGGGTCTGCTTTTGAGGTTGACTGGGTGTTTCGGGAGGGTTTGAGGTTATAAATGAAGAGGCATCTGTACTGTCAGCAGTGCTGTTGTTACTTGTGGCATTTTCTTGAGCGCCGCTAGGATCATCTCCTGCTTCTGCTTCTTGAGCCTCAAAGAGGTCAGCTGATCTCCTTGATCTTCCTTCAGATTTCTCTCGAAGCAAGTCAGTCCTCTTAATACACTTGTCCATGTATTTCTCATAGGACTCCGGTGGAGGATTCTGGAAGATGTCATAAGGGTTAGCATTTCCTTGTCCCGCAGAGGCCGATCCTGCATCGCCTGGCTTGCCGCCTTGGGAGTTAGTGTTCCCATTCACGGTACTGTCAGGGGGAGTTTGGCCGTAACGTTTGTACATGTAGTGATTGTAGTACTGTTCCTCCTGTGGATTGTGGAAATTGAAACGGGGACGAGGGAAACTGCCGAGGCCATATCCCAGAGCCATACCGGCCACCGCCCCAACCCCAGCAGCCATAACCGCCTGCTTGCCAAATCCCCTTGAATTGCTATTAGGGACCATACCCATGCTCTGCACTGACTGGGCAAAAGGTGATCTGCCGCCTTGCCCATAGCCACCGTAATTGCCCCCATAGCCTGGGCTCATGATTTTATTGTTGGGGTTCCAGTAAGGATACTGTGCCGCTCCTGGATATCCACCTGCACCTGCAACACCTCCACCAAACTGGTTAGGGCTGGAACCTCCTCCTCGGACTGGATAACCTGGATAAGAGCCTCCAGCTGGATAGGGGTTTCCGCCGGCTTGTCCAGGATACCTGTTGGGGTATGAACCTGCTCCTGGATATGATCCTCCCCCTGGGTAGCCACCTTGTGCTGGGTAACCACTACGGCCCGGGTAGTTACCTTGTGGATAACCACCTTGCGCTGGGTAGCCACCTTGGGCTGGGTAACCACCTTGGTTAGGGTAACCACCTTGGTTAGGGTATCCTTGACCTGGGTTAGAGCCTGCTGGTGGATATCTGCCCTGGTTAGGGTACCCGCCTCCAGTACCGGGATAGGGGGGTGGATTCTGGTTTGGTACTTGAGGTTGGCGAGGATAGTTTCCAGGGGCCGAGTGTGTCCCATGTGAGGTGCCTTTATTGCTGCTGCCGCCACCTTTGCTTCCTGTGCTGCTTCCACCTTTGTTTGAGCCAATTTTGCCCAAGCTAAATCCGCCTTTACCGCCCCCACCTCGTTTGCCCAAAACGGACAGGCAAAACGGACAAATAGCCAGGCAGAATAACAGTACTGTTAGGCGACCCATCTCTGTGGAAAAAAGAGAGAGAGGTTCAATGAAAAGATTCAGAGATCATTTTCAAAGTTGTCAATTTTGGTTAATTAATATTTAAGTTGCATCTGGCAATAACAGAAAGTCAGGAGAGAGAATGTGAACAACAGAAACAAGGTCTTCATTGACCAAACTATGCCTCTTTGCATACAGAGTTGTCACAACAATGATTAGGACCTAACTATACTTATGACAAAAAAGCTATAGTGACGTTTGGGTAAAGTTTTTCTTTTGCTTTCAAATGGCATCTCAAATGAGTGTATCTGTGTCAACTAGCCATACTTGTAAAGAGGATTGGCTCGTTCCTACGATGGTTATCAACATCTTGTAGTACATATACACTCACTAAACAGCAAGAAATATATGCATGTAAGACACTGTTTAAATCTTTGGAATCTGCAGTAGGTAAATGAAAGCTGGATGGCCCACAGTGACAGACATTTATTATGCTTTACATTTCTTGAATTAAGTACAGCAAGAATTCAATCATACAAAGCAAAATTATATTATCCCCACTTTTTACACAAACCTTTTCTGATTAACATTGAAAATGACTAAGATACAGACACTTCAGATTTTTAAAATTGTGTCAATGTAGCTCCATATAATAGAGAACGGGGCTACTGGGGCTGTATCACAGTAACTTTAAGGTTTTGAGTCAAACGCCCAATTACAAAATTAAGTTTGTTTTCTTTAGCATGGTGATTTCAAACATCCAGTTTCCAAATGATCTCAAAATATTTTTGAGAGTTTCCAAACTAAAATTCCAGCATCATCACATTTTTATAATAGAGTAGCAAATGAACACATTAAAACCACACCCACACACACACAATCAGACAACATAATGAAGGATTTGAAGGAAAATGTAGGACCTTAACTGAAGGTTTGAACTGTTCTCAGTACAAGGGCATTTTCCATCAATGTTAGGGTGGGGCAAGTTGTCACTTGTTTTTAAAAATGCTGGAAATGTATATAATTTATTAATTACATTATTTGTTGGTCAAAACAATGATTTTAAATTTTGTTGCCTTTTATATTTTTGATTTTAAATTTCCATTGCCCATTGTGACAGTTTGCCCCATATATTGTGACATGAATAGGCTCAACATGAACTGTGTATTTGGTGGAAATGTTCAATAGGTTTTTTTCTTTGTAGTAAAGACGTTATCGTTTGTGTCTGTACTGACTCAACAATATGTAATTCTGACAAATAGTCACTGGAGTCAAAAAACGTGACTTGCCATCTTGCTCAGATTTATGTCAACAAATGTATGACGTCACCATGTATTATTTTACCGCAATTGTATAACAATCTAAGACAAACCCATCACGCTCAACTGAGTATCTTCTTAGTACGTTACTTGCCTGACTTACTGACAGCAATGGTACTGTGTATCTTTCTGTGAATCTCTATGGGTGTGTGTCATTGTTTGGAGGCCATTTCCGACACCTATTCATGGCTTTGTCAGGATGCGCTGTACAAAATCCATCAAAATACTCATATTTGATATATATCGAACTAAATTATCACCTAATAAAATATCACCACCAACAACAACAACACGCAGTTTGTTTTATTTTCCCTTTATCCAACATATTTATTTGTTCATGTGTGCGGAATGTATTGAATATAATATGTAAATATTTGAAGTTTATATGCCAATTTATAATAAATGTAAACAAAATCGGGCCTCTAGCCGCGCGCAAATCCACAAATGCTTAAAATAACGGACCAATATTAGGCGTGTGGCCGTCAACTGCACCTGTTATTATAAAGCAAAACGAGGAGCTCCAATAAACCAGTGGCCAAGCATAACACAACAGCTCTGTTTGCCCTAATAATAAACGTGTTTTAATCGCTAACGTACCTTTGTGTTGATTTCAGAGCGTTGTCCTGGTGAACGTTTTCCCTTTGAATGCGCGACACCGTTTGTGTGACGATGAAACTTTCCACTGATGTGCGCGCTCACGAGATGAGTAACTGCCTCCATCTGCGCATGCGCATCCTTCCTCTGACACAATTTACGAGAACAATTTACGGATTCTCGGCAGACCTTAATGTTTACTTAAAAGCATTTGCTAAATAAATAAATATGTTATCAACATAACCTTATAAAAGGTTTAAGAAAACAGAAGTAACTTACATTACTATTATGCGGTAGGTTTCCATGCCTCCCATAATATATTAATTTAGCACGTTTCAACATAGAAAATAAATGATTTTATTATAATTACAATTAAATGAAAGAGTGAATTTTAAATTATCTACTCCAATTTGAGTGACGATTACATCCATGTCTATAAAATGAAAACATGCAGTTTAATATGAAATATTCCAGATGTTTCTTCATGTTTGTGCTTGATTTCAGTTTAGGAAGGCCAATTTTTTCCCCTCAAGTTTTTTTTAAAGCAAAGAATGAGATGCATCACATCCAGATTGCCTTTTCAAATCACATCAATCATAAATAAACAAACACTGCAAAAATTTAGAAATTATACCTTTTATTGACAGTCCAGAGTAATCTGACCCTCTTTGTGAAGTGAATTTTGTGGAAAAAAACGCCACCCCTGTATTTTCTACTTTACCATCCCATTTGTAGCAGCTCCTGTGTACACTTCCAAATTTATTACATGTGACACTAAATATTTAAATAAATGGGTGACAATGTAATCCCATTTAAAAACAAAGCAGGTAAATTAAACAGAGACAGAGTCCATCCCAGTCTGTCGTCAAACTCCATCTTTTGTGTAATCTAAATTACACATTCTGCTCTTTTTTTTCCAGTCTAATCTACTTACATATAGATTTTTAAAAGGCTTTATTAAAGTGATCTTAAAGTATAAAAGACAACAACATAAAAAAAGATGACAGATTAAAAGTAGGAAAAAAAAAAAAAAAAAAAAAATTGCTTAATTGCCCAAATTTCCTAAACGTGGTGGAGAATGCCAGACAGCCGAGCTAGTGCGTTTAAAGAAGCGAGGTTTGGTTCGCCTGAAGATCGCCTCCAGCTTGGGTGGTTCAGGTTTTCCAAAATATGAATTGAGATCCAGTGGATTGTAATAGTGCTTCATTATAGACTGCTGCAACTGCATACCTGCACAAAACAACACGTCACATTAGAATAATACAGTAGCATGCTATAGATACCGCAAAATAAACATGCACTTTGTGTATACTTGAATACTCAAATCAAAATTGTCAAAACCATTTTAAATGATTGTTTGGCAGCTGTTTTTAAATGGAGTCTTACATAACATGAAGCTTTTTTGGTGACAGACTTATGAATAGGGATGCACCGATATGAAAATATTTTGGCCGATACTGATAATTCTTTATATTTGAAAGCCCATAACCAGTATATTGGACGATAAATCTAAAATCCATGTACCAAGCACAATTATGATGTTCTCATTATAATTATATGTAGCCTATATGACAGACTTAAGCTGCACAACCATATTTCCCTTTTTGAAGTGATTCCAATCATATTTCAAGCAATTCAAACCCACCATGGTGAACAGTGCGCATCTGAAGTGTCTCAGCGTAACTGGCGCGACGTTACTGCATAAAAAAGCGCAACTGGCGTGACCTATCACTAGAACGTAGCACTTTCTAAGTTGAATACGGAAGGCAGTCTGGCGGAAGCTAGATATTTTACTTTATAAAGTTTTAAACATGGATATTTTTCATACAAAGCCCCATCGATTCTCTTCAGAAGGCCTTTATTAACCTCCTGGAGCCGTGTGGATCACTTTTATAAATGGATGGATGCGCTTTGAGCTTCAAACTCAATTGACCCCGTCACTGCCATTATAAAGCTTGGAAGCGTCAGGATATTTATTAATATAACTCCGATTGTGTTCATCAGAAAGAAGAAAGTCATATACACCTAGGATGGCTTGAGGGTGAGTAAAACATGGGGTAATTTTCATTTTAAAGTGAACTAATCCTTTAAACAGCTAGCCATGGATTAACCCTTACTTAAACTGTGATAAGTCATACCGCCCACACTTTGAGCACATTGATGGAAAATTAACTACAAATAAAAGCAAATATTTCCAGCAGTTGCCAAGCATCATCATACCCTCAGCCCAGGATGGGATGGGTTTTCTGGGTGCAGATTCATCATCTGTTGAGTCGTCGCTGTTCTGGTCCATGCCGTAATCTTCTGGATTCTTTAAAACGGTCACCTTCTGGCCCTTAGGAGTGATCTGGTAGGACTGTGGAGATTGCTGCAAGGCATAAAACAAAGTTGGGGTCAGTAACCAGCTGTTTCAGTCATCTGAGATCGATTTATACGTTCACACACACACACACACACACACAAACACACAAACACACAAACACACAAACACACAAACACACAAACACACACAAACTCAAACCAGAGCTCCATAACCTAAATTAGAAGGAACTGGAAATTAAAGTCTTAATTTTCCTTCTCCGGGAACTATTCTGTGCTTACTAATATTATCTGACACGTTCCATTCTTTTGCAGGGAAAAAGACGCATAACAGTTGGCGTGATCTCACCTCAATGTCAACGGTCACGTTGAGTCCAGCTCCGTGATCTACGGTCTTATTGTGAGCGGCTCCTTTCCCAACTGGAGTTTTCAGAACAGAGTTCTGTGGAGAAGGAATAATATAGCTTTAGTAAAAATATTTATTAGTAGTAAGTTTAGTAAATACTCAGTATAGAAAAAAAATGAACAGGCATTGAAAGAACTGGGAAGGAAAAGACGTTTACCTCAATATCTACAGTCATGTTTAGAGCTGAACTCTTAGTTATAGTGGAGTTGAGCATATTAGCTGCTTGTGTTTTTGAGACCTGTTAATTTTACAAAAACATTTTTAAAATTAGATTGTGTACCAAGTATAAAAAAAAAAAAAAAAAAAAAACATTAAAATGTATTAAAAGGTGCAGTAAGCGATTTCTGAGAAATGCTGCTGAAAGTAGATTGAACGAGCACCAAAACACACGTGTAGCCAATCAGGAATAGGGGGCGTGTCCACTCATGGTGGGGGAGGAGCCTGTGTTGCATAGCATGTTTGTGAATTTGGGGGAGGAGTAGGGATGTGACGGTGAGGAAATTTTCCCACTGGTTAATCGATGTGTGACAACACCGGTAATCTCAGCGGGCGGGGGCTTTTAAATCACTAATTCTAAACCGAAAGTAAAAATGCCAGCCGCTCGGGCATTCATAATGGTGCGGAGCAAAGCGAGTGTTTTCAGGCATGAACTGAAAACGCGCCAGTGGACACGCACCGTGAATGACAGTGCGGCCGTAAATGCGTGCACCTGTGCGGCCGTAAATGAATGACTGCGGTCGTGCTCAATTTAGTTTCGGTTTAGAATTTGTGCCAATTCGGGGGCGGGTTGCTTGAATTGTGGGTTCATTAGCCTATTATTCTTAAATGAAAAACACAACAAAACATTATAAATGACAAACTCACTTAAATAGGCACTTTTACATTTAGCTTTGAAGCCAAATCTTCCGCGATCATCTTGTCAATCATCTCCTCACTCTCGTGATGAATGAAATCTAACTCCTGCTGCGTTTGTGCTGTGATTCTCATTCAGCTCACACTGTATTGAGCAGACACGTTCAGTTTTTAATTGTAGTGTCTGTTCTCTAACTGAACTAAATGATTTTAAACGACGGTGGGGGGGCGGTGCCGCGGTGGGCAAGTGATGTAACCAGTGTTTCGCCTGAACACCGGTAACACTGACTATCAAAGCAAGCCTAGGACGGAGCTATCAAGATAGGGGTGTGATCCTTTTGGGTAGAGGAGTGTTTGTTTTGGTGATTTCAAATATCAACAGCGTTTCTCAGAAATCAATAACTGCACCTTTAAAGCCACAATATGTAATTTTTCGCCACTAGAGGTCGCTTATTCAAAACAAAGGCGTAGCTTGATGATGCCTTGATTTCACAGAGCTTTTATTCTGCCACAGACAAGTGCTTCCACTTTTTCCGGTCATGAGTATGTGTGGTAATGCAGTGCTGTTTTATCATATTAGATACATTATTTGAGTGTTTAAAGTTATGTTATAATGCCACTCTGTGCGTTCACTCGGCGGCTACTATGAGACACTTGTTGCACACTGCGGTAAGCTAGATCGATATTAGTCATGGTAAAACATGGTACTCGCGGTAAATCAAGAAAACCAGATTTAAACAATAAGACTAACTGTTGAGCTATATAACAATGATTCGTTTTCTGTCGATGAATGAATCCAAACAGTTGTTCCCTTGTGTAATAAAACACATCATATATTAAAGCATCTTTGGTGTTTCCATGGTTTCTACAAAATAAAACTGGAAATCGAGGGTAACGCGGGTATGATGTCATTGATAGGCGACGCACGGTCCGTGTCCTGATTAAAATGCTTATTTCTCTGGATTTAAACATTCGGGATAATGTAAGTACACAAGTCAACAAAATATATATAACACTTTTCTAGTGGTTTTTGGATATTTTAATAAAAAAAAAAAATCTTGCATATTGTGGCTTTAAAATAAAAAATAAAATAGCAATGTATATTTTGTAAAAGCTATTAATAAACAGTTAATGTCTATAAAAATGTAATAAATATACACAAACATTTTTAATTGTCATTATCGAGAATGATACATTTGTAATCATTTTTGGCAACTGAACAAACGAAGAAAAAAAATAAAATAAAATAAAATAAAATCATAAAATATGAAAAAAGCCAATTCAAAATATTAACAAATACTAAAATAACATCTCACAAGGATATGACTCCGACAGATATTGATTTTGGCTGTTAATTACCTGTGCTGTGACTGTATGGGCTGCAGCGGCGGCACGTTTCTGTTGGGCTTCCCTCTCCTGTTCCACCCTCTTCTGCTCCTCCTGTTAAAGGAGCACACAAATTTAGACTTTAGATCATGGGATCGTTATGTAACCTAGGTGCTACACAATTTTGTTAAAGTTGAGAATCGTTCTGTCCTTATTGAAAGCAAAAATCAGTCAAGCAGAACACTTCAGATGTTTAATATAAAAGTTATGTGGAACTGGATTTTAGATCACTAGCTGTGTTTCCATCCAAAGCTATGAATTTAATGCGCAAAACTGGAATATCTCAAAACGTTTGCGAATAAAGCACCGTTTCCATCCCATGTGTTCAAGAGAACAAAATTGTCACTTCCTGGGAAATTGGCACAAAATATCTAATATATATGGTAGTTGTTGCAATCTGGGAAGCCACTCTTGCTCTTTTTTCCTACATCATAAATGACTTGCGAATTAGAGCGTGGAGACAAAACGCAACACCAAACGTTCAGATGCCGGGTGTTTGGGAACGCAATCATGTGAGATGCTTCTGGGAGGGAATTAAACCAAATCATTCTGATGACAGACTTTGGCTCATGCATTTCAGAACGACCAATCCAACATTTGAGATGCTGTGCGATGTGATTGGACCGCTGGTTAGTTCAGTTATCCAAATCACATCCTCTATTGAGGCAAAGTCAGTTTTTTGTAGCGCATCGAGGGATTTATTTGGTAAATGGGTTTCCATCGTAGATTATGCACGTCTATTATTCGATTAAAAAAAAAAATATCCGCCTCAATTGAGCGCATGTTTTTTATGCACATTTTTAGAATTTATTTGCATCTTGGCATTTCCATCAAGCGTGATTTTTATGCGATATCCCAAAATGCACATAGGCGGATGGAAACATAGCTAATAACATCCTCACCATCTTCCTCTTCTCCTCAATCTCCCTCTCTCGGGCTGCTCTCTCCAGTTCCTTCTGAAGAGCGATAGCCTTCTCTCTTTCTAGTCTTTCTCTGCAAGACACAAACATGCATATTTAGTATCTTTGAAAGTCATGTTTTCATTTCAAACACGTGCACAAAAAAGCACCACCAACTTCTCAGCTGCAGCCTGTCTCTCTCGCTCCCGCTCGCGTTCTCTTTCCCGCTCACGTTCACGCTCCTTCTCTTTCTCCCGCTCTTGTTCCTTCTTCAGTTCCAGAGCGCGTGTGGCCTCGGCCAGTTTGCGGGCTTTCTCTCGCTCCTCTTCAGCCTTGCGTTTGGCCAGCATTTCCTGGTGTCGCCGCTCCTCTTCCTCCTAAAGAAAAAGACAAGTATATAAATTAGCTATTGTAGTTACAATTTTATGCTATTGTCAGTAACAAATTAACTTTTATTCAGCAAAGATGCATTAAACTAATCAAAAGTGACTGTAAAGACAGTTACAAAATGTTCTATTCAAATAAATGCTGTTCTTTTTAACTTTCTAATCAAAGAATCCTGAAAAAATAAATAAATAATGGTTTCCACAAAAATAGAGCAGCAAAACATTTTTTCAACATGAATGATAAGAAATGTTTAAGCATCAAATCATCATATTAGAATGATTTCTGAAGGATCATGTGACACTGAAGACTGTAATGATATATGATGCTGACTATGATGACTAATGATGCTGAAAATTCAGCTTTGATCACAGGAATAAATTACTGTTTATAACATTTTCAAATTGAAGTCTTAAAATTGTGATATTACCATTTTTTTATGGTATCCTTGATCAAATGCAGCCTTGATGAGCATAAGAGACTTTTTTTAAAAACATTAAAAGTAATCTTACAAACCCCAAATTTTCAACTTATATATATATAAATAAAAATAATTCCATTGTGTTAGGCCCATCTGTAAGATTATGCAGCAGATTTTTTTTTTTTTTACATTTTTGTTATCAATTTGTTTTGTGTAATATAGTGTCAAGTTTACATATGCAGAAAAGTGCCTAGATATTAAAAGTGTGTTGTTATCACTGCTCAATATCACAATACAATACAATACAAGATTACTTGTCAAATAAATAAATGAACTTGAAATCATTTTACTTCATGTGTAGTGATTGCAGAGTGATACAGTACATGGCCAAATAAAAATGACTTTCAATAATCCGGAAAATAGGTTAAAGGGTTAGTTCACCCATAAAGAAAATAATAACACCTAAGATTGTAACTCACCCTCATGTTGTTCCCAAAACCTGTATTAGTTAGAACGTCGGTAACCAAACCATTTCAGTGCTTCTTCTATGTTCAACATAAGAAAGTCATATTTGGAACGAAATGGGGGTGAGTAAATGGTGATAGAATTGAAATTTTTAGGTGAACTACCTATTTAACTACCTTTAAAAGATAAATATTAACGTGTGCCCCCTAAAAGCACAAGTGGCCCCTGCCTGGCCCCCCCAGTTACCGTGGTCTAGAACCGCCACTGTTACGCCGACTGAAAACACACAACGAGAAACACCATGAGACAGGAGAGACTAAGCTACTGAACACTGAACGGGCCATTCATGTGGATTTGGATAAAACAGTTAATCGCTTTGATGTCGTGTCTGTGGACGCCGTTTAGCCCTTTACAGTGGAGTAGCGGACGGGCACGCACGGCATATTAAATTATTATTAGGCTATTTTTATTATCAAATTAATATTACAATTCATATGCCCCGCAATATTTCACAGCGCATCAACACATAACCGACGCGCTGCGAGGAAAGATTAGTTAGATTTGCTTACTCCTCATTTCAAAAACAACTTGTTTGAAATACTTCTCGATTCACGAAAATACAATTTTTTTTAACAATGGGCCACAAGTGAAATATTAAGAAAATAAATTTGATTAATCTCTCATCGTCTCTAAGAAATATGCACCGTCAATGCAGCGCCAGATGCCATTAGCTCGGTTAGTTTTTACTTTCGCTTTCTGTAGTGAATAACTGATTGCCGTTTGAGACTTCTTCACCGCATAACTCTCGCGCAAAGTTTGCACATTGCCATTTGATATCCACTGTCTCGCCCTAATGGCTTAAGATGCAAATATTTGCGACTTGGCATTTTTCTGTATCACCAGTTGCTCGCAAAATGATGGACAAACAATAGCCACTTTTCAACCATCGGGCTGAACGGTTCATTGCGTAACCGCTCCGGGCCAGCTGGTACGGTTACGGTTTCATTTTCCACTGTGGGGCTGATAACGGACGCTCTTTGGAGTGTCATACAAAAGCGTCAGTCGTTGCCTTGGTAACGCAAGAGTTTACAGACGATATGAGAAATAGCAACCGCGTTATGGAGGATGATCAGATATTTCTTTTAATTTTATTATTAATTTGTGTTTACGTTCCTCAAATAGAGCGCTTAGCCAGCTACAGAGAAACCAGTAGCCAGGCAACAGACCGATTCTGAGTTGTGACATCACTTCACGGATTCTACCAGCACGGTTAGCCAACTGTGCCGAGAATTCCGTGCCGAGAACGGTTTGTAATCGTGCCGTGCCGAACCGAACCAGGCTCAAGTGGAACTGGAACCGTTCCTTACCATTCTAAGAAAATGGTGGAAAAGTGGCTAATGATTCACATTGAGCGCGTCATTTCCCGTGATAACAAAATTAAGTACATTATTAAATAGGCTAAATGAGTAGCCTAAATAAGAAAGAACACTTTTTTTGTGAAGTACACTTTCAATATTTAAGGCTGTCCCATCATCATACTTGCAAAACTTTTCAACATGGACCCTCCACTTTATATGCTAGTGTTGACTTACAACTTGCTGAAGTTTCTTTTGTCTGGCTGCCTCTTCCTGTTTCTTGCGCAGCTCCAGTTCTTCCTGTCGTTTAGTGGCCACCTTCCTCTTGGCTTTCTCCTCTGCCATTCGCTCAACTCGCAGCTGAGAGCGAGAGCGAGAGAGAGAGAGAGAGAGAGAGAGAGAGAGAGAGAGAGAGCGTTACAAAAAAAACTTAAAAATCAAACACTCCAATTGGTTTTCATTTCAGTCTTCAGTACCAACCATATCATTTTTCTTCTCCAGCTGTGCCATTTTTTCTTCAATCTTCTTTTTCTTTTCCTGCTCCTTCTCCTTTTCACCTTTCACTCGAGCCTCAACGACCCGTTTCAAACGCTCATCCCGTTTTCTAAAGTGGACAGAATTCACACGTGAGTCCCGATTTGCATTCACACTTAAACTAGATTAACAATTCAATTAAACGGAAGGATAATTCAGTTGAAATTAGTCGATCAATTAAAAGCTCCTTCCCACCTTTTCATTTCCTCCTGTTTCTTTCGTCTCTCCTCCTCAATCTTTTTCTTTCGCTCATTCTCTTGTTCAATCTTCTTATTCAAGGCGTCCCACTTCTGTCGTTCTTTCTCCTGGAGGAAGTGTTAATTTTAGAGTTACCACAATTACAGCAATTAAGTGAATGACTGAGGTTTTAAACAAGGACGATGAAAGCTAAACTTTCAAGTGAAGTGAATAGTGATCATAAACAGCAGACAGACATTTCTTGCCAACATCTCAGAAACACAAATGGGTGAATGTGAACTTCCCAAATCCACAAAGACACACATTTATACACCACATGAGTGATGAGTTAATCTGACAAAGTCTGAATGGGATGGTCAGTTCTGTTTCAGTTTAGACAAAAATGCCTTCACTGCCCAAAGGAAGTATAGTACGGGATAAGGATTAAGCAACTAAACAAAAGCCCACTCATAATATAAGAAAACAGGAAGTGTCAAACAGAAGAGAATTCAAATAGTTGACTAACATGGAAATGACACCGGTTTGAATTCATTGTTTATACTCACCACAGAGCCAGAGCCCAACTGAGGGTGAAAGAGAGGAAGTACAATTACCAACTAAAACCACTTCTACTTGAAGCATATTAGGCAAGCATTTACCATTGAAGTAACCTAATAAATTAGACTACACTGAAATACAAAAATTACAGCCATATGATTTCCACAACGTGGAATTTAATGTTTAACATAAGTTGTATGTAAAAAAATAAATATATAACGAATGTCACAGATTTTGGCAAATTTCAGATGAATAAATCAAAAGTAGGGCTCTACACTTAAAGGGATACTTCACCGGTCATTTACTCACCCTCATGTCGTTCCAAACCCGTAAGACTTTCGTTCATCTACGGAACACGAAGATATTTTTGATGAAATCTGAGAGATTTCTGTTCCTCCATTGACAGCTACGCAACTACCACTTTAACACTTCAAAAAGTTCATAAAGAGATTGTAAAACTAATCCATATGAATTCAGCGGTTTATTCCAATTTTTCTGAAGAGACTCGATCGCTTTATATGATGAACAGATTTAATTTAGGCTTTTAAATCACATATAAACATTCATCAACACACATCAGTTGTGGTAAACGGAAACTCCAGCACGTTCACTTGACTTGTGAGAACCAATGAGGTTCATTCTCGTGTTACGCAGAACGTTTGAGCTTCATCAAGAACCAACGAGGTTCATTCTCGTGTTACGCAGAACGTTTGAGCTTCCTCAAGAACCAACGAGGTTCATTCTCGTGTTACGTAGCACGTTTGAGCTTCCTCAAGAACCAATGAGGTTCATTCTCGTGTTACGCGTCACGTTTGAGCTTCCTCAAGAACCAATGAGGTTCATTCTCGTGTTACGCAGCACGTTTGAGCTTCCTCAAGAACCAATAAGGGTTCATTATCGTGTTACGCAGCACGTTTGAGCTTCCTCAAGAACCAATGAAGTTCATTCTCGTGTTACGCAGCACATTTGAGCTTCAAGAACCAATGAGGTTCATTCTCGCGTTGCGCAGCACGTTTGAGCTTCCTCAAGAACCAATGAGGCTTGTTCTCGCACGTCAAGCAGGTTCGGTTGAGCTTCTGTTTATGTTCGCTGATAAGTGTTTATATGTGAATAAAAGCCTAAATTCAATCTATTCATCATATAAAGCGATCGAGTCTCTTCAGAAAATTTGGACTAAACTGCTCAATTCATATGGATTCGTTTTACGATCTCTTTATGAACTTTTTAGTGGTAGTTGTGTATCGGTCAATGAAGGGCCAGAGAGCTCTCAGATTTCATCAAAAATATCTCCATTTGTGTTCCGAAGATGAATGAAGGTCTTACGGGTTTGGAACGACACGAGGGTGAGTAATTAATGACAGAATTTTCATTTTTGGGTGAACTAACCCTTTAACATTCACAGACATTAGTCCATATTGCGATTTGATTAAAGTGCAAAACGACAAATTTAATTAAATCTATTAAAGTGGAATGTGTTATATATATATATATATAAAAAAAAAAAAAGTTTCAATAGGGCCTTAAAAATATATACACACACACACACACACACAGAGGAACAGTCTGAAAGATGTGCCCACCTTGACCTCGGTTTTGCTGGCAGATTGTTTGATGAAGGACTTCATGATGTTGCTGCGGCCCAGAGATCCAGGTGTCATCATCAGCATCTGGTTCTTCTGCACCGTGTGCACGAACGAGCGCATGTGTGGAGCAATACTCTGCAGGCACACAACAAATGGACACATAATGGATGGTCTGGACTGATCAAAGTTTGGCTAATCCAATCCACAAGAAACAGGCCACAAATCAATACAAATCCTTTTTACAAATGCAAACAACCACAGAGAAACATTATGTGGACTGGTAGCTTTACAATAGTCAGAGATGCTCATACCGTGAGGCATTTCTTCGGAGGAGAGTGCTTCTTTTTGGGCGTGTTGATTTCCTGGATTACCGACTCAGCTGCCCGACGCTTGGAGCCTGAACGCATAGGCCTGATGGAAACCCACAAAGACCATAAGAAAACATACACAGCATAAATCCACTAACTATAATGAAGAAATCAAATTAACGGTGTGCTCACCGGCCATCTCCTCTGGACTTTGACCCGCCACTATCATCTATTACAGAAAGATAAATAATTAAAACCTTACTAGTCATCCCATATACATCTTCTGTATTTAACCAGCAGATCTGTTAAACTTGTACCTGTTTCTGAAGTACGAGCCATGGATCGTGTGAAGCGACAGTTCTCAGCGGTGATGGGAGATCCAGCAATCTCTTCTGGAAGTTTGTCTTCTTTTACCTCAGTTTCCTTTTCTTCAGTCTTCTCGGGTTCAGGTTCCTATGAAATCACACAGCCTTCAGTTACTTACAAATTGCACTATGAAATACAACACTTTCTATCATCATAACAGAAATTGGCTAAATCTGGCTGTTCTGTCTCTCTTATTAGAGAGGGTAAATAGCCTTGTTTCCACTGTCAGGGTTAAAGGCGGGCGTGCTAGTGCATGCCAGGGCCGGTCGTGTTTTCACTGTCACTTCCGGGGCTTTGATCAGGCCTCATCGGGGCTTCCTCTGGGCCAACGGCCAGGGTTTTTTGGCCTGCTGAATGCCTTGGTCCAAAGCGGGCCAGCTCAGACTTGAGGAGTGGTTACGAACAAAGGCGGGGTTTATCTGAGTCTGGACATGGCAGCACCGCGGATGATTTCATATACCAGCTAACATCAGCATTAAAGACTTATTTCAGCTCATTTCAGACAGCAGTGAGTGTTTGAAATAACTTCTGTTTGTGATCCGATGTGGATTCTGACCACCGTATAAGGCAGAAAAATGTATATGCGATGCAAAAGACTCCTCGCGCTAACCATTACTATAGAAAAACATAGTAAATACGACCTCTTGAAGAAATCAGACAAATCATATAGACTATCACAATCATGTATTTACTTTATCTGTCAGCACGTCTCGTCTCTTTATACCGGACTGTCTGATATCCATATTTAGCTCCGCATGTCATAGAATAGAGCGTCCTCGGTTTCTCTGACTGAAAATACTGTATAACTGTACTGGGACAGTCACTGGAGAGAGTGCTAAAGCTGATCAGGTCATATTTTTGGTGGAAAATTTGTAGAAACTATCATTCTTTCTAAATATGATGTAATCATACTGTCCTGTGACTACAAATAAACAGAAACGACTGAATGAGTACATGTGTCCTCTTTCTTTTGTGAAATAACAGTGAATACCACTTTATTTCTGTGGGACTGATGTGCAATCTTGACACAGATTAATTCATTATGATCAATGTATCACTTATTATTGTAAAACATCGATGCTTGGGTTTTAAATATTTAAGTAAACAACAAAAATGCCATCATTCCAGTGATTTCTTTCTGATTAGTTTTCTGATAAAACTTCCATTTGTTGGTGAAATGATGTGTTTGTGTGACGTTGTTAGAGAGAGGCGTGTTACGGGCCGGTTTTAGTGAAGGGCACCGTGGTTTTGGGCTCAGTGCTACAGGTGAGGCTATTAGTCTAGCCCGGCCCGTTGAAAGCCCTGGCTCGCACTGGCCCGACAGTGGAAAAGCGGCTATTGAAAACCACAGCAGAAAGTTCTTTTTACCTCAGATTGGACGATTTCAGGTTCAGAGTTGGTTTCAGTGGCCGGTTCAGCCATCTTTTGTGGTGCATCAACCCTAAACAGAAGCGAGAAACGGCGTTTAAAAGATCTCGACTGAACCAAAAGGTTGTGGCTTTGAATCCCAGATAAAAACAATACATCAACTATCATAAGCTGAAATTTCACTCACTGTTCCTCTTTGTTCTCCATGTCCTCAGGTTCAATGTCCATACAAATGTCCTCTGGAAAACATCATTCAGTTAACATACAAACTTAAATCACCTCAAACAGCATACATGACTGTCCGAACCAAGCGATAAATCCTAATGAGGCATTCACACTGACCTCAAGTTATTCATTTACAATTAGAGTTGGTGATGTGAAGTTATTTTGACTGTAAATGCGAGTCTCACCGCTGACGGAGCTGCTGCAGGTCGAGTTGCCCAGTCTGGCTTTCTTCTTCAGGAAAGAGCGCCGGGACGCCCTGCGAACAGCTTCCTGGGTCATGCTATGCCTGAGGCCCACCAGCGAGCGCCGCACAACCAGAGAGCGCCGAACCGACATCCGAGATGAGCCCTGAGGTGTCGTCTGCAACCCAGGTGCAGCGATGGGGATTTTATTGGCGGATCGGCCTGGAGACAAACCAGCGTTCAGCATCAATTCCGCACTCAGACACTCCGAGGAGGGAATCTTCACCACAGCTTCAGACACCAGGACCTGATCCTGATTGTAGCCCGAATCCTGCACATCAATGGGTTCTTTCACTTCTGGGACGTTCTCTGCCACTTCTTCCACCTCCTTGGCTTTGGCTCCGCCTTTGTTGCGGGTGCTGCGCTTGATGGTTTCGGTTTCAGCAGGAGCGGTGGTTTTGTTGCGACGTGTGCGGCGAGCAGGTTCCTCTATGAGGCTCTCTGAGCTGTCGTTCGGGACGTGTGACGTAACGAGCTCAGAGATGGTGTTCAGGGTCATCTGGACCGAGGACCGACGCAAGTTGCTGCGTTTCCCCTTGGAGAAACTAAAGACAAGGAAAAAAGCTGCCAATTTGAATTTATGTATATTAAAGGAGAGTTAAACAGAGCCATACATAACTTATATTAATATTCAGTATTTTTTTCCTTCAATTTCATTTATGCATTTGGCAGATGCTTTTATTCAAAAGACTTCCATTCAAGGTATACATTTGATCGTTCTTACATTCACTGGGAATCGAACCCATAACCTTGGCATTGCACTATGCGATTTAAGCATTCCAAAAGTTGCTCGTCCACATTGAAACATCTGAAAATGCTTAAATCACCTTAGTGCACATGTGTAAAACATACTAAAAGTCCGCAAAACAATACCAAGAGAGCAGACATAATAAAAGTTCTAACGCTATTCTTCTGGCACGATCATTTTATTAGCAATATATCCCACCATTCAGTGTTGCGTCCAGGTTGCACTCAAAATTGCATGGTCTAAAACGCAATTGTCATCATGCTTTGCCGCAGGACAGCAAATGCAAGTAAATTTTCAGTCAAAGGAACATTTCTCTTTAGCAACTCTATGAAAGTATATAGCAGGCACAACAATGCCTGTATAACCAGATATCTATGGGTACAATAAAAAAATGTGGACAGAGGGCCAAAACTGAGAGAAAAAGAAATAAAATTTATTAGTGTGGACAAGGCTTACAATAGCCATTTTTATTTTAGTCATAATTGATATATATAAAAAAAAAAAAAAAAACACAAGTCTAAATTGTCCAGACCTACAAACAAGTACCACAAAACTGGAGGGTTTTTTTTGTTTTTGTTTTAACTTTTGTTTTTTGTTTATCTGAATAATTGCAATTCAATATTTCCCCCAAAATTATTTAGCCCTACAGGAATATATATCAAGTCACAGAAATTAGTGGTGGTGAAAAGAAGAGGAGAAAAAAAAAAACATATACAGCATAGTATCGCCATATTTTGTGTGAGGATATCGTATCAATACAAGGACAGCAAGTATCGAACTTTCGCTCACAATTTTCCTATAAATATGATTATATAAATGTGATTCAGCTTAGAATTACATTTCATAACTGAATAGTGTTTTGTTCTTTATAAAACTGCTTAAAACTATGTATTGAAAAACCAAATAAATTGAATTGAGTGTGCAATATTTTTATTTGACAAATGTAATTTCTATTAAAGTGCCCATATTATGGCATTTGAAAGGTTCCTATTTTTGTTTTGGGAGTCCCCAATAACAGGTTTACATGCATGCAAGGTTAAAAAAAACAAAAAACAAAAAAAACACTTTCATTGTCTTATAATGCATTTATTTTTACCTTTTGCTCAACGACTCCCAAAGGATTCGCTCAACGATTCATTTTTCAACCCCTCCTTTGCGTGACGCTAATCTGCGGTGATTGGTCAGATGACCCAGTCAGTTGTGATTGGTATACTGCGTGCAGCGCATGACGGAAACGGATCGCCTATCAGCATTACTGGATTACGGCTTGTCAAGTGTTGAACATTTTATAGTGTATGAACAGTATACTTTATATACGGTGCACTTTCAGATTTAAAACTTTACAGGATGTTTTCATTCACTTAAAGCTATGTTACACACTACATGAAAGGTAATTTTCAAAAATCCATAATAGGGGCACTTTAAAAATATGTCTAAGATATGAGAAAGGGAAACATTTGACAAGGAAGGGATGTGGATTTAAAGATGTAAAATGAACAGTCTGAGAACCTTATTAGATAAAAATATGTGTGGACAAAGTTTGCAGGTTAGGGATATTTGCAGTTGAAAAAAAAAGGTAATAAATTGCCATGTTATTGCAATACTCAGCATATCACAATTTTAAAAAAACAAAATCACAATAATATCGTACCGTGGCTTAAGTATCGTGATAATATCGTATCATGGGGCCTCTGGCGATTCCCACCCCTAACAGAAATGCATGTTTTTTCAAGACTATATGAGCCCTGTCAAAAACCATCCAGATTATTGTAGAAATTTAACCAAAGTGCATAACTCAAATCTAATAAACCTTAAACTATATCTTAAGATGTTGCAATAGACATACACATACATTTTTTTTTAAATTTATATATATATATATATATATATATATATATATATATATATATATATATATATATATATATATATATATATATATATATATATAAATAAATTTAAAAAAAAAAATGTATATATATATATATATATATTTTTTTTTTTAATTTATTTATTTATTTATTTATTTATTTTTTAAACCACACAAATAAACAAAAATAGTCAGACATTAGAGCACGGTCAAAGCCCTCACCGTCTTTTGCCACGAGACTCATTGAGCTCCATCGACACTCGTTTCCTGCGGTTTGTCTTCTTCTGTGATGGAGTCTTCGGCATCAGTTCTGGCTCAGTGCTGAAGTCACTGTACGACAAAACATCTTTTTTATTAACATGTCTAATGACCTGGATGGTAACTGAGTGATTCTCACATACATACACAAAGTGACAGAATACATGAGTGCAGAACACAAAAGCATAAAGTGTCGAACACACTCCACCTCACATTAACAGTGTCTCTCACCTGGAAAACATGCGATACGCTTCCTGCTGGATCTCCTCCAGCCACACCATGTGGACAGTATCAATCTCATTGGTAAAATCCTGCAGCTTCCCATTAAAAACCTGCATGAGGGAGCGCGTGGCCTCCGGCAAGGAACTCATGGTGGCGCCCCTGGAAATACACAAAAGTGTAAACAATAGTATTTTGGGGGACAAAAATACCTTGCATGCAACTGATCACAATCGAACTTTGCAATATGACACTTTTGCTGTGCTTGATCAAGCTGTCATATTGAAAATGCATTCATTTACACTACATATACAACATTGTGTTTCAGTGAAAATGGAAAAACATGCATTTGCTTTCCCATGGTAAATCTGAAACCCTGACAACAAAGAGCAAAAGGTCCAGACTGATTATGCATTTCATTTGCATCCAAGGCTGACATGAAAACAGCCTAATTTGACGTGTCATTTTACAACAGAGAAATTCAGCATTCTGACTGTTTCTCTCAAGAAAATGGAGGCCATTTCACCAATTAATTTTACGCAGGTAACGTTAGAGAATGACATGCTGCTTACCATCTGTCTCTAACACACTTCCAAGTATAAAAGCATAACATGTTTTTTTTTCCCCCATTTTGATCATACTGACAAATGAAAACACATAAACTAATTCTAATCTAATTTAGCTTTCATAAACTGTATCTTTATACCGATCTCAGATCAAACACACAGACGCAGATGAACAACATAAGTTACTTCAATGATAAACACCCATAGATATTATATTTTGGCTATTACATCTGACGTAAGAATAATACAATTACACAAAATAACATGCGATTTAACTAAAACATTGATTTATGCCTGACTACATTAGCCATCCTAGCTAACCTAAACAATTATATATAATAAAATATAAAACGACATCTACCTCTTTTAGACTTTATTCACGATCGCACTGCAAAAACAAAGACCCGATGATCCAAAGTTATGATCCTTCCTTGTATTTTGTTTATAAACATTAGATGATAAATTTAAGTTACTTTTTCTCTCTCCGGCTCGACTGCCTCTTGTTTTCCAGGCACCCGCTCAAAACGGTTTAAATAGTTTAAAATTCTGCTCCGACGAATAATAAGCTACGAACGGTCGATTCTGGGCGGGTTCAAAGATTCCGTGTGTGTGATTGAACAATACGGCTGCCTGTCACGACAAAGTTGGCCAATCACAATCAAGGAGATTTAGGCAAGGACGAGCTGTGATCTCAATGGAGGATACATTTGTCTGTCACTGATTCAAACCGTCCAATACAGGAAGAGAGCTTTGAAGTCCCGCCTCCTTGGTGACATTCCCGAGTTTGACATTCCGTGTAAAAACAGAGCAAAACATAACGAGTTCCGTGCTTTGATATTAATATCATTCATATTATTAAACATAAAACTAGATGAGTTTGACAGTTTTAAAATGCATTTATAACAGTCCTCCAAATTTCTCAACCGTTCTTACGCAGTGCACAAACAAATAATAGTTAAATACGGTCTTCACACTGTTACCATGGTAACAGAAGCAGCTAGCTTGCTAGCGTCGTAAACGGCTCATCGTTTGAGCAGACCCGATGTGTCTTACTCGATAGCAGACATCATTTTAAACATTTTAATGTTGTTTTTCGTTTAAAATATACATGACAGACGCCCTACAATGAAACGACAATGAAGGTGAGTTTGTAAGCTCGCCAGGTTGTTTGCTCGACTGTAATTGCAGATTAACATGTTGAGGTGATTATAAGACTTTCTAAACACGTATACATGTATAACATTTCTATCTAAACAACAGTGTTTTGTATGTTATGTTTGCCGCATTTGCTTTTTTTAATATGATACTTTATAGTGTTCACTGGTTTATAGCTTATTTAAAATAAAACCAATGATTTACCAACAAGTACCATGGTAATACCATGTTTTTATTAAGTGTATTGGAGTACCTTGCTAGCACCATGCCATATGAATATGGCAGTCACAAAATACCATGATATTACCATCTGATACTGCCACTTTTTGTAAGAGAGGTGTGGGGTTTATAATAAACTTTAAATAATGTAGCTTTTATTTGTACAGTCTATTTGAATATATATATATATATGTATGTATGTCTAATATATTACACTGAAAGTGCACACGACAGACTGACCGGTGCCTCTGTCATTATTAAATAACTCTAATCCTCTTTGCAGGGTTTATTTTTAGAGAATTGGCGAGACACGCAAGGTGATCATCAGTGCCTGAACATCAGGTAAACGACAATCCGCTGATGGAGATGTGCCATCACACACCATGAAGAAAATATTCAACTTCAAGAAGAAGAAGAGCTCCCCGAGTCCCTCTGAGACGGCGAGCGTGCTGTCGGCCAGCTACGACGTCAAGGAGAAAGACCTCGGGAAGGTCCACAAGGCTGCGTTCAGCGGAGATGTGGCCAAACTCAGACAGCTGGCCAAGAAGAATGATTTGAACCAGCTGGATAAGGAAAACAGGTAATACTGGAACTATTATGTATTATGTTAGTGGACAAAGCAAAACGTATTATAGAAAATGCAGAATCTTACCAAACACAGTGATTTTCACTTGGAAGATTCTTGAGCTTGTCAGATATTAACTTTAGACTTAAAGGGATAGTTCATCCAAAAATGAAATTTCTGTCATTATTTATTCACTCTCATGTCGTTCCAAACCCATAAGACTTTCGTTCGTCTTCTGAACACAAATAAAGAGTTTTCTGTCCCTCCATTGACAGAACTACCACTTTCAAGCCTCAGAAAGGTAGTAAAGACATCATTAAAGTAATCCATGTGACTCCAGTGGTTTAACCTCAGTTTTATGAAGCAACGCCAGTACTTTGTTTGTGCAAAAAAACATAATTTACCGCTTTATGTGTGTAATATGCATATTTTAAATGATTCAAGGCTCTCAAGGTAGCATTTGCTGTTGCATAATGATTTTTGCTGTCCCAGCAGCTTAAATCCCAAAACTCATACTTACTTCTTGCTAGTACAAAGTTTGATGTCTGTAAGATCTGTAAGTGTCTTCTGCTCACCAAAGCTGCATTTATTTGACCAAAAATAAACAGTGATATTGTGAAATATTATTACAATTTAAAATAAGTGATTTCTGTATTGATCAATCACATCCAAAATAAAAGTTTGTGTTTACATAATATATATGTGTATATACTGTGTATAAGTATTATGTATATTTGAATACACACACATACATGTATATATTTAAGAAATTATTACATGTATATACTGTATATATATTTATATCAATTATTTTATATATAAATATAACACATTTTTCTTAGATATATACATGCATGTGTGTGTATTTATATATAGGCCTACATAATATTTATACACAGTACACACACATATATTATGTAAACACAAACTTTTATTTTGGATGCAATTAATCGTTTGACAGCACTGATATATATATATATATATATATATATATATATATATATATATATATATATATATATATATATATATATATATATATATATATATATATATATATATGTGTGTGTGTGTGTATGTATGTATGTATGTGTGTGTATAAACACAAACTTGTATTCATGTTAGATGTGATTAATCGAAAAAAGATAAAATAAATATTTAAATAAAAAATGATCAGTAACTACAAACCAAAAAAAAAAAGTTCTATTTTAATGTATTTCAAAATGTAATTTATTCCTGTGATCAAAGCTGAATTTTCAGCATCATTACTCCAGTCTTCAGTGTCACATGATCCTTCAGAAATCATTCTAATATGATGATTTGCTGCTCAAGAAACATTTATGATTATTATCAGTGTTGAAAACCGTTGTGGTGAATTTATGTGGAAAATGTGATAACTTTTTTTTTTCCGGATTCTTTGATGAATAGAAAGTTCAAAAGAACAGCATTTATTTGAAATAGAAATATTTTGTAACATTATAGATGCTTGTCACTTTAGGTCAATTTCATGCATCCTTGCTGAATAAAAGTTAATTTCTTTAAAAAAAAATCTTATTTGCCCACAGAACTGCGCTGCACATCGCTTGCTCCTGCGGACACACAGATGCCGTTCAGTTTTTGGTGGAGAGCAAAGTGAAGCTAAACTTATGTGACAATCAGAATCGCTCCGCCTTGATGAAGGTACACTCAGTTTGTTCTTGTAAAATTACGTGAATCATATGAAAATAAATAAATGCTGATGTCTATGTCTTTGTGCTCATGCATGTGTCTTTTGGCTTGTAGGCGGTTCAGTGTGAGCAAGACCGTTCTGTGTCTTTGCTCCTGGAACATGAGGCTGACCCCAATCTGGTGGACATCAATGGAAACACGGCACTGCACCTGGCCGCCCGCATCCCCTCCCTACCTGTGGCGCTGCAGCTCCTGGAGCACTCAGCCAACATCAATGCACAGAACAAGGTGAACCTTTAGCAGTCGACTCCAGTATTAACCACACACAACAGGTTTCTGATACATAAAGGTGAAGTGTCAGCACCAGATTGCAGAAATACTAACTTGCTACTTAGTGTGTACTGCATAGTATACACTATAAATGCCTATTCACAACAGTGGTTGAGAAAGAAGTTAACATCCCAGAGTGTTCAAACAACTTATGGCAGGATGCACCAAAAATGAATGTTTTGCACAGTGAAAGGTAGAATAGTTCATGCAATCCACTCTTGAGATGTTTTGTTGTGGTTTGATTGACAGGATGGCAACACTCCACTGATGCTGGCTGTGATGGAAAACCACACAGACATGACAGAGCTTTTACTGAAAGAGGGAGCAGATGTTAATGTCAAGAACCAGGAGCAACGGTAAGAAAGATGCACTTTTTTGGGCTCTACTAAAATAGGTTTTCATACTTAAATGTTCAAAAAACACATTATTTTTTCCCACATTTGACATTGTTGCAGCACCTATCTTCCCAGTCTGTTAAGAACGCTCTGTTTAGTTCCTGTCTCTATGAAGCCCCTCCTTCTGAAAAGCACAGTGTGCTCTGATTGGTTGGCTGGACCATCAACCGTTTTGAGCGTGTTTGGGAAATGTCACGCCCCTTACCATAACCGCGAGTTTCAACACACTACTAGCTCAACCGGGCCCCGCCCCTTTATTTTGCATATGCCTTGGGCGGTAAATATTTAAAGTAGGGCTGCAACAACTAATTGATAAAATCGATAATAATCGATAGTGAAAATCATCGATAACGATTCTCATTATCGAATAGTCGGGTCTGCCCTCTGTACGCAAAGCTTCAACCAGTCGCGCCAAATTACAGCACTGAATAACACATTTCTATGGACAAAATGTGCATCTAGAAATAGTGGAGTGGACATGATCCAAGTGCCCAAAACATGAGAATTGTTTATTTTAAGCTTCAAGCGAATGCATTAGCGTTTAACACACCCTGTCATGCACTTTGACAGATGTGTGTGTGCGTCTGCGTCCTCAGTGCAAAACGTTCATTTTACAGGTTATATCCACTGATCTATATAGAGAACAGTAATTATATCCTCATCTGTAAATGCTACTAATTCATGCGAGTATTTCCATTTTGCATGAAAGCGCTTCCTGACAGTCTGTGTTAAACTTCAAACTTCACTGAAAGAGCGCCGGCGGGCGCACACATGCGCGCCAAACACACAGAACGCAGTCGAGAGGGAGACAAATATTCAGCGTAAAAACACTCATTTAGCTGAAATATCTGCTGTTGGACGCTAAATTTAGGTTTAAAAGTCAACGTGTAATTCAGGTATTTTATGAGAGTAGTGACTGTAAAGGGATAACAGCGTGTAATTGAATATAAATGTTAGGCGTTTCTTGAAGCCTATTTACAGGATAAATAAATGACAGTAACAGGTTACTGTGTCCAGAGCGAGTGTGTGTGTGTGTGTGTGTGTGTGTGTGTGTGTGTGTGTGTGTGTGTGTGTGTGTGTGTGTGTGTGTGTGTGTGTGTGTGTTCCTGCAGAACATTCGTCTAATCTGGTAACACTGAGTTTGTGTTTTTTTTTGTTTTTGTTTAATATCATTTTAATGTAGAGATTTAAACTCCTTTTGCTTAATAACTTTTTTTGTACATAATGTATAGCACAAACATACCCTTACGAAAATTAACCATGGTTTTATTATAATAAAACCATGTTTTTGCCGTATTGACTACCATTTGTATATCCCCACAAATACCATATAGATCCAACTATGGATTTGAAGCAAAACAATGGTTAATTTGTGGTTACCATTGAATAACTACAATAACCCTGTTATTTATTTATTATTATTTTTGTTTGTTTTATTCAATGTAAAACCATGGTTAATTTATGTAATGGTATATATATTATTATATATTCACTATGTATGTTTTCATAGCACAGCTGACATGTTTGTTTGAAGGACAGCACTTGACAGGATGTGGAATAGTGTGTTTTGTCAATAAAAAAAAAAAAAAGTCTTTTTATCCGATTAATTGAAAGAATAATCGGCCAACTAATCGATTATCCAAATAATCGTTAGTTGCAGCCCTAATTTAAAGGGGTCATGAACTGCATTATTTAATTGTTTTATAATGTTTCCTGGGGTGCACTTATAAAGTTAGTATGATTTTTACATCATAAATTGTCATAATTTAGAAATAAAAGGCATTTTTCCTACCCTGATTTTAGCCTCTGATTTGAACGCTCTGTTTGAAGAGGCGTGTCTGTTTGATTGACAGCTCTAGCGATTGCAAAGGGAGCGTTCTTTGATCGCTTTCTATATATAATTTAATCATAGTTTAAATAACAGATTATTTTTATCCTACTAAGACAGGGGTGTCCAAACCTTTTTCAAAGGGGGCCAGATTCGATGTTGTGGACACACCTGGGGGCTGGTTTCTTTTCTAACATTTCATATATATATATATATATAAAATGCAATATAATATTACATGTTTTGTTTTTTGGAAACATGACAGATTTGACAAAAGTTTGAGCTGACAGTAGAGTAGCTTGAGATAGGACACACATGTAAATTTAATACACAAACAGTATCTGTAAAAATTAACAACCTAATTTTTAAAGGGTGAAATTGTAGTTCAGTTACAACTCTACTCTTATTTAAATTAACAAGTAGTCTATAGATCACCACAGGTAAAATATTGCAATATTTTATGTATAATTTTGTTTCTTTATCTAGAATGTCTTTATGGTATTTAGAGACAAAAGAATTCTGTAATTTGGCCTCTTACTCATTTAATACATGTCTTTATTAATAATAAAATAAAATTAGGTATTAACCTACATTTCTGACAAAATACCATAATTACAGTTAGTGTTACCACAGTAAATCCATGTTGGTGAATTGTTGGTTGAAAAGTATTCTGACTGGATCAACTCAAAGTTTCTCCTGATTTGCACGTTAGTGTTGTTGATTAAGTCAGCGCTGTTTCAACTGGCTTTAAACTAAATTAAATCACAGAGAGATTTGCAGCTTGTACCGGAGACCTCTACGTCGAACTCGAATGCGTCTCACTGGTGGTCATGTGATCGAGACACTCTCAGCAAGTTAACACATTTGTTCAGAGTCAGAGCTCGTGAGTTGCGCTGAGCACAAGTAGTGCTGTTTCGTTACGCTTTTGGCGTGTTAATGTTTCCCTGACCTAAAATCTAGTACTGCCACCTTGTGTTAACATTGTGAAACTGCACGATTGTAAATTATGCGTTGCGGGCTGCAAGCCACATGTAATATATTTTTATAGACAAGCTGCGGGCCGTTTGAAATTCATCCCCGGGCCGCATTTGGCCCACGGGCCGGACTTTGGACACCCCTGTACTAAGAGAAACAATGTGAAGTTGAGAGTTTAGTCACTGGTTTGATTTACTGACACATAGACAAAGAACATCTGACTGTACATGAATCATATCAGAAATCACTGGTCTCAGATCAGACATTAGAATTAACACGGTTACTTACATGTTGTGGCATTACTGTCAAGTCCATATCGTCTGTCGAGTCCATAAAGTCTGTTAGCAAAGCCAGCGCCGAAATTGCGACTGATTTACCAAAGAATCTACAGTGAAATGTAGCGAATACAAATAAATAATGCTCAACTGAGACATTCACATTGTTGAAAATAAATAACTACATTTCTAGCAATAGGATCCTTTGGAAGGTAATGTTATTTTTAGTCTAGTGATTCTGTATCGCTCTTCTCTCCTCGTCATCTCACTAACACGCCAGTGGGCGGGGCCAAAGTTGCAATGATGTTTCAGGGAGTTCAGAAACCGTGTGCCCTGATTTAGAGAATAACTCCCTTTGGAGGGACTTTGTAACTTTGCAGACCCTTTTCATGCTCAAACAGCAGCATTACACACTAATGAAAGTTGAAAATGTAAAAAAGCATAATAGGTCCTCTTTAAAGTTTAATGTGTATTTCACTTAATGTAAATGTTTTTTAGTATTTTTAGTTTAACTATAACAAAACTGATTCACATTCTGTCTGCCATTGTTAAGGTCTGCATTGATGATAGTGGCGTGCAATGGACAAATCAGCATGGTGCGTTTGCTCTTGCAGTATGATGCCGACATCACGGTGAAAGATGATAAGGGATGGTCTTCTGATGATTATGCCGTCATGAATGGACACCACGCGTAAGGGCTTTCTCACCATTTGACGTTAAATACAAAGTTTGTTCGTATGTTGTTTTAACAATGAGTGTTGGTGATTTGTGTTGCTATTATCTAATTTTGATGCATTGTAAAGATTGTTAGGAACAACTGAAAAGGTGATAGTGATATGTTCACATTGGCAATGTTTTGTTAATATAACGGAAATGCAATGCAGACATAGAGAGCTTTTTTTGAAGCTTGTAGGAGCTCATATCAGTCGTTCTGTTCCAGATGTTCACATCTGATCATTGAGCATGGGACGAAGAGAAGATCCCTTCAGTCACCTTCCCATTTTACTGCCAGCAAAAAGAAACAGACGTCCATGCTCGGCAGCCCAGGCGGTATTGTGGCTGGTTTGCCTTTGGGAGGGCCAGCTCTGGATAAAGATGGTGAGACCATTTGCAAAGTGGTTTCCAGTTTCGTAAATATGTACGTCAGTATTCCTGCAGTGTTGAGTGTGGTGTTTTGATTTGGTTCTGTTTTCCCACTCCACACTCATCTGTTGTAGCAGCAGGAAGCAGCTCTGCAGTAGCAGGGAAAGGTATTGCCAATTGATGTTCTGTAGATCAGACACATCATTCTTTACCATCTCAGAGTTTAAGACACAATATAAGAGTCGTATGAGTTCATTCAGTGTTGCTGAATGGTAAACCATGGTGTGTCACGTCATAGGAGTTATCCTTTGTCTGTTGTACACTTGCATACTAGGTTAAAGACCTGTTTGCACCAAGATCGAAATAAAAAAGCGAGACTTAATGAAAAAATCCAGTCATTTGTGCTCTTCAGTGTACAATAAAAACCATTTGACAACAACAGATTTCTAGGTGTAGTATAAATATATAAAATAAAGTTCCACTTTATCAGCAATCACTTTTCATGCCACTCATTTTGCTCTGCATCTATATAGAATATATAATAGATTCTAGATACGTGACCTAAAGGCTTATTGGTCTTAACCTATTGGTTTTATTGAAGTTTTTGCTAAACAAAGGGGGGAAATAGACAAAACCATACGTTATTGGTGTGAATAGGTCAGTAGGAATGCTTCGTTTCACCACAAATGAATACTCTCTCTAATTGTGAATTGATCTTTATAATTGATCTCTAGCTGTATTGGAAGAAAATGTTTATACTAGCAATGGATTATTTATTGGCTAGGGTCTATTTTGTCCTAAGTGCAAGTAATCTCTTTCATATTTCTCTCCTCAGATACAGAGGACAATTCCCACACAGAGTCCATTAGCAGGTGAGATGTCACTGATATATCAGGCAGGAATGGGTGATGACAGCAGCTACAAATGATTCAATAAGTATATCAAGCACTAAAATGTGTTCATTTGCAGGGCATCAAAAAGTGGTGCTGCTGATTCCTGGCCTTCATCAGATGATGATGACGAGTTAGATTTGAGCCCAAAGGTATCTGTTGTGCTGTGCATGAAAACAGTTCTGAATAACTGGTGATATTGATTGAAAATATTGTAATATTAGGTTAGGTAATATAGCACTTTTTTTTTACAGAAACAAAAAGTAAACTTAAAGAAACTGATAAGCACCTCGAAAAGGGAAAAGATAGAAGGTAAGTTTTAATTTTAAATGTTTTTGTGAAGTCTAGCCCCTTCCCTGTAGCAAAGTCCCTTTAGGGCAGCACAGACCACTTGGCGGGTTGGCAGCCATCTTGGCAAGGCTCCTTGGCAGCTTTTTTTTCTAAGTAATAGGCACGCAAGTACTACTCTTATCCAATTTGAATGCGGAAAGATTGAATTGGCTAAACTTGTTTCAGCTTGTATCATACATTTTGCTGCTCAAGCTCAACTTAGTCTGAGGGTGTGTTCACACTTGGCATGTTTGGTTGGATTAAAACGAACCCTTGTGCATTTGCTCCGTTAGTGCAGTTAATTTGAATAAGTGTGAACGCTGCCATCCGAACCAAACAAGCGGGCTGAGACCGGTTCCAATGTAATATGAACGCAACACAGACCAAAGACATGGAAATTAACCAAAAACGGGACATGATGTCACAAAATGTGACCCTAAAAAGGACAGAATGAAAACCGACCAATCAGGTTGTGAACATATCTCTATGCCTTTAGGTTCAGTATCTTTAGGTTTGGTGTTAAAATGCCAATGTGAACGCTAAGCAGACCGGGACTGAAATACAAGTGTGAACACACCCTAAAAAACTGTATTGTTCATGTTGCATTTTAGAGAAATAAGACTAGGTGATGTCTTTATCAAAAAGTAAAAGAAAAAGGTGGTATTTCCTATCCAGCAGCCACCATACTGAGCGTTGTGATATGCTGTCTCTGTCTAGTCATAGCAAATCGGGATGCAGACAAATCTTGGAGCGGGTCAGAGTCAGAACCGGACAGTGAGGATAAGGGTGTAAACCGCCCACCTCTGTCCAGACCACTCCCCTCCAGCAGCACCTCCCTCCAGCCCCCTGTAGCAACCCCACCCGCCTCTTTACCCCACCCACCCCAGATGAGCTCCACCCCCTTCAGCAGCACCCATAAGGTAACCCTCACAGTGTCTCTGTGTGATACATTGTCTAACTCTTTCCTTCTTTGTTTTCATTCAAACCATTCCACCCTGCTGTGTCAGGTGGGCAGAGCGAGTTAACAGAGCTGCCCTCTGGTAGTAAACTAGACTTGGAAGGCAACAAAAGTCCAGAGGACGAATCTGAAGAAGGTGAAGATGATGAAGGTGAGGATGACGATGATGGTGAAGAAGAAGAAGAGGAGGAAGAAGAGGAGGAAGAAGAGGAGGAAGAAGATGAGGAGGATGATGATGATGATGACGAAGATGAAAATGAGGGTGGTGAAAAAGATGATGAAGAGGAAGATGAAGAAGAGGAAGCTGCTGTGGCTTTTGAGACAACAAACATTCCTGTGTTACCTAAAACCAATGCTCTCGGTACAGAAGAACAAACGGATAAGGCTGCTGAAAATGAAAACCAACCTGGACGAAACAGGATGGAGGACAGTGTCTCAGGGGACAATTCTCTGGAGGTAAGGACAGATCCAAAAGAAGAGGCACCAGAGAAAATGGACGTGAAAGAAACGATCCCTGAAAAGCCGCTTTTTGGAGGTCCAATTACAGGGATTCTCGATTTGGAGGATGGTTGTCTTGTGTCAGCCGTCAGGGTCGAGGCAAGATTCTCAGATGAGGAGGACAATGAGGGGGCCAGTGACAGTCCAAGTCCAACTTCTTTACCAAGCATGGACAGAACATCACACAGAAATCCAATAGAGAGCAAGAATGAAAATGATGATGATGATTGGGAGGATGATGATGATGATGATCAAGATGAGGAGCTGTTGGGAACTGAGAAGAACAATTTAGAAGTGGAGGCCTCTCAAGGGTCAACCCTTGTATGTGAAGATGCACAACTTCAAGATGAAACCGATGATATTCTACTGAGACCAACTGAAGGAATAGCTGATCTTGACACCAGAAGTCTGGATATTCCTTCAGCATCACCCAAGTCAAAAGCCATAACTACTGCAGATGATGATGAAGATGATTGGGATGATGTTGGGGAGGAGAAAGAAGCCCAAACAAAAAAGCCTCTGAACTTATTTCTGACCTTGCTGGGACAGAAGGAACCGGAGAGCCCTGAGGTATCTTGGGAGTCTGGCTCAGACAAAAGTGTTGGAACACCTGATGAAGATGAAGACGCCAAGGAGATGCCAAGTGCAGAAAAAGATCAACATCAAGAGGCTTTGGTTCAGGATGACACTACTTCAAAAAGGTCATTGTTAGAACCTATTGAACACCTTTCCCAGAGTCCTTTGCATGAAGAACACAGTGATGACAGTGAAGCTATACCAGTGTCCATGATTGTTGGTCAAAGTGATGAAGACCACAGTATAAGTCAAGAGGAAGACAGCAAAGTGAAGCAAATGCAATATGACTTTGCAAGTGGTTCAGTCAAAGTTTCTGAAATAGATCAGATCTCTGATGTCTCCAACGATGAATCTATGGTGGAAGAAGATGATGGATGTATTGATGATGCAAGTCAACCAAAGTCTCCAGATCTCTCCAACATTAGCCTAAAACGTTCCACCACATCAAGTCCAGCACAATTGGAAAAACCATTCCTGATGAGATCTCTCTCAGGTAGCCCAAATCCTTTAAAAGCAATGAGCCCAGTTCCAACCAGTCCAAAATCCCCAACGAACCCTAGTCCCAAGCACACGCCAAGTCCAAAGCAATCTGCTGGACCTAGCCATCAACATTCAGCTGTAACTAGTCCACAAAACTCAAGTTTCTCAAGCCGCTCACCAAGCCCCCAACACTGCAGTTCATCACCTTCAACATTTATCCCTTTTATATCGCAGGATTTGGATCAAAAGTCACAGGAAGCAGTTATGAATCCTGAATCTCAACGTTTAAGCCCTAATTCTCATCTTGAGGATGACCTTTCGGTAGAGTTTGCAGATGAACGTTTAATAGACGTCATTGAACCAGAACCAGCTCCTCAAGAAGAAATCCCCTACACCTTCATAGATGAAGTTGATCTCACTTCTGATTCTGATGGAGAAGATGGTAAGGAGGAAGAACTTGAGAAGTTGCATGAGCAGAACTCTGATAACGAATCTGTAATGGAAGAAAGACATTCAAAGCAAGGATCATTACAGGTACTCCGTAGACGATACCTGTAGCTTGTGGATAGGAGGTGGTGACTTGTGGTTTGTAGTTGTAGCTTCTCGATGTGGTAGCTATGGGTAGGAGACACTGAAGATGCAATCCTGACAAATCTGTTCTTGCTCATCCCAATTGGTTTGTCTTTTGTTCTTTTATGTATCTAATCTCATTGAATTGTACTATTTTTTGAGTGCCTTGAGTGTAAAATACTGTTGGCTTTCAATTCACCTTCTTCTAACAGGAAGAGGCATCCACAGAGGATGAGGAAGAGGAGGATGAAGAAGAAGAGGAGGATGAGAGGGAAGAACCGGAGGAAATGTGTGAAAAGTCTAATGTTTCTCAAAATGGTGGCACTAGTAGCAACGACAAGCGAAGAGGTACGTTTTCATAGTTTATGGTTTGAAGGATTTTTACTTCAGGAATTTTGGCATTTTTTTTTTTTGTGACCACATATATATAGTACTAGATGTTGACTAGATGTGCATGTTTTTCCAGATTTCCTTTCAGAATTGGGGCTCGAAAATGACGACTCTCCCTGGGATTCAGAGGTCAGTCACAAGGCATATTAAACAAAGCAAAGCTGGTGAAATTTCCATACAGTAATGCATTTTATGCGTATAGAATCACAATCCCCTACTAGAAACCCCTACAGGTTTGTGATGGAACTGCAAGGTTTGTGATATTAATGCTGATGTCAAACTAAATTAAATATAACTTTGTTAAACAAAAAGGATATGAGATTCTTAAATTAAATAAGTTAAATCAATTTTAGTTATATTTAATGAATAATTATATTATTTGACAATTATATTTAATTAAAATTATGAAATTAATGTAATACAAAATACGTAAAAATGAATTAATATTTATTGAATAAATTGTAGTTTTATTTAATTACTAATTATGTAATTTAATAATTATATTTAATTGATTAAATTAGGAATTAAATTAATTTAAACAATACACATATAGTTGTTTTATTGATGTGAAATTGAAAAAATAAACATTGAGGGACAAAAAACAGGTTGGGAACCCCTGTCCTAAGGTCATCTGTGACTGCAATTCATTCTGGAATGTTCTCTCTTTTTTCCCTTAACAGTCTGGCTCTGAGAGCCCACGGAAAAAGCAGGCCAGTGGTCTACAAACTCCTGCCAAATCACATAAATCCATGTCTAGTATTTGTGAGGAGAACACTGACGGTATGTATGGCATTGGCAGTGATTTCTTTCATTTTTTTTTATATATAAAAACATGATTGCATTTTAGAGTGTAATGCCATAATAGCTTTGTCTGTGTAGCCTTCTGCAACCATTTCATGCTTAAAAATATGCAGAGAGGATTGACATTTTCCATTGCTTCTGCTTCACAGATGTTTTTACATGCTATGCTAAATAATGTAAAGTGTAGGTTATTTGTAGATTTGCATTTCATAATCTCATTGAATTCTTTTGTAGACTTCTTATACATTCCCTCCTTCGTAAGAGGAGGGAGGGACGTTAATTTATTGAGAAGTATAGGCCAGCCAGGAGGCTGCAGGCCGATGGGTAGGCATTCTGATCTGCCTCATGATTTGCTGTTGTCCTGCTGGATTAATCATCCCCCATAATCCCCTGCAGTGTCTCCAGCCAACACATTAACATCTTGTCCTCGGATCTTGATCTCTTGTTTAATGCGTCTGTTGTCATATGTGCATTCATGGCATGTGATGAGACATGGCATGATGCTCAACTAATATTTGCTTATAGTGGGCAAGGTCCATTATTTTTGCTCATGTTTACAAGATGAGTTCATTAAAATTAACATTGTTGCTAAATGGTGCAGAATTATTTCCTTTAAATGCCTGTGAACTCAAACCCCAGTTCACGGGCATCATGGGAGACCTTTATCGCTGCATGTGCATGCTTGCGCACTCGCCACACGGAGGCTTGTCTTTGTCCATTGATATTTATGTTTTTTTAGGGGAGTTGATATTTCTGACTTTTTTTTGTTTTTTGCCTTTCAGTTTTAAGAAATGACGAGGATGATGTTGAAGAGAAGGAAACTGAAATACCAGTAAGCATCATTTTATTTGTAAATTGTATTTATTAAAACTTGATTTGTATTTCCTGAATGAAGAACCAATGTTTGCAATGCAGTTTTTTTGGTCAAATGCATTAATAATTAGATTGTAAAGGCTAAATATTGTCAAGTCAGTAGGGGATATTTAAAGTTTAATCATACTTTTTTTGTTTTGAAATATAGAATACAACACAACACACCTAAAACTGAAATTATCTACAAAACAAAGTTTGAATGGATTCTCTGTAAAGTAGTTTCAGCTGAATTAATTGATGAAAAATGGCAGAAATGCAAAGGATTTCAATGCTTTGCTGCAATGATAAATATATTAATGTTATAATTAGTGCTGTCAAAATTAATGCGTTAACGCATTCAATAAATTTTTCAGTTTAAAACGTTAAAAATATTTAACACAATTAACGCAGCATCCGTTTCTTCTGTCATCCTTTGGCTAGTGTTACATTATATGATCACACTCTTATTCATGCAGTTGCTTTTAAACCATTCAAGCGCGACAAGACAATAGAGAACGCGCTGTCTGTGAATGTCCTCACACACACACGACACATAAAAAGACGTGCGCCAGTATCACGCGCCCAGACAGCGTGCCAGTATCGAGTTCTCTGTCGCGCTTGAACAAACAATAACACAGAATTATGCCAAAATGCCCGTTTTGTCGAGTATTCTCATAAGAGCAGTCTTAAGTTAAATAACGGTAAATATGACATTTATGATAATGGGTTTATGTGAAGATTGTTTTAAGTTCACTTAAATTAAAAGTTATTTTTTAAAAGCCTAATAAATGTTGAAATTGATTATAGCTTTCAATTATACTGTAATGTTGAATGCCTTTCATTAATGTTTTTAAAAAAATAAAAAAAAAATTCATAGAGACATCATTAGCAGTATTAGTATCAGTGATACTGGCCTTCATTCATAAAAAGATGCCATTGCAACAAATATTAAAATATACTTTAAGCTGTTTCTACATTAATTTGGAGAGTAACTATGAAATTATTACAATATAAAAATATAAAAAAATGTGTGATTAATTAGTTAATTTTTTTTTTTGATTGATTGACAGCACTAATTATAAAATAGTTATATTAATATTGATAAATTAATGTTATTTATTGTATAGTATGTAATAGTACAATATATTCTATTAATATTAATGATATTAAAATATGAATGTACTCCTGTAGCTTAAATAGTAGATCATGTTAATGAAAATGTAGATCAATGTTAATGTAAATGTATAAATATAAATAAATATTTTTTTGTAACTTTTGAATTTAATAACAAATGTAGCATTTTTCTTCACAGCCCAAAATGATCAAAAGAGAGACAGTGTCTGTTCTTAGTAAGCTGATGGATTCAAAAGAAGCCAATAAGAAAACAGGTCATCTCATTTTATTTTTTTAACACAACAGTTAAACTATATTATAACTATATTGTTTGGATTCTTGATTAAAATTCTCTGTTCTTGCAGACCTGATGGAAGAACTTGGTTTGGGGGATGCTGATGATCTTGAAGGTAATCTTGATGTTTCTTGTTTTTGCTTCACTAAAACATTCTCAAATCAATCTTCAAATTTTGCACTAAATTTATGTTTTGTATGTCTGATGTGTTCATGTTTTTGTCTTATTTTACACAAAAGCAAATCACCAATGCCCTCCAGGTCAGATACTCAATCGCTTGTGCTCTATGTACCTTAGTTAGACATTTATAGTTCTGCTGATGCTTGCTAACATCAGAGCCGTGGCCTAGCAGTAGTGCATATACTGTGGGCGACAAAAGTTTCAGTCCAGCTTGCCCTTTTCCCCTTTCCCTGGTCTTTTCTTGACTTTCTTCTGACAAAGGGCAAAATTGCTGAAAATAAGTACATATTTAATATTTAAAAAATACTTTTTGTGAATCTGCTTTTGAAAGATCTTCAGTGAGAATGTCAATGAAAAGGCTCCACACTGGCAGTGAAGCTCTCTTTTGGGTTTGCGATTGCATTTTTTGTTTATCTTTCATAGATGCTTCAGACTGGGACTCCGCCAGCACCACCAGTAAGGCCAGTAAGAACTTCCCAGTTCATAAGCTGGAGGAGGAACCGGTCTTTGAAAGCCCAGCAGCTTCTGCACTACCCATAACACCCCAGCAGCAGGAAGTGGACACCAGGGAACATGAAGAAGCCAGTCCAGAGAGAAACAAACCCACAACCTCAAGCACACAACCTCTTCCTAGTCCACGATCTCTCAATCCAAACGGTAGCTCAAAGCCACGACCACTGCCACGACTGCGCTTGGACTCGAATCAGAGGCCAGAGAGTGAAGGTAAAACTAGAAATCTTTAAGATAATGAAACAATTTGTAGTGAATTTCTGAGTAAACGATTTATTGATACACAGAATCAGACTGGGATACAGACAACTCCAGTCCAGCCAAGACAACAAAGTCACTGCCAAACATCACTGAGCCCAACGCAGGTAAATCTCTTTAATGTAAAGATGAACATTCAAGGCCCTATCATACACCCGGCGCAATGCGAAGCCAAGCGCGACGCAAGTGTTTTTTTGCTAGTTTCAGCCCGATGCAGTTATCATTTTCACGTCCAGCTCCACGTTGTTTAAATAGCAAATGCGCTCGCGCCCAACTGTTCGCCCATGGGCGTGCTGGTCTGAAAACGAGGTGTGTTCAGGCGCATTGGCGCGTTGCTATTTTGAGCCATTGACGAACAAAAACCTGGTCTAAAGTCAATAGCGCATTATTTTTTGTGTTATTTAAAGGGCTCGTTAATAATATGCGCCTATAGGTGGGTGCACAACGCACGTACACTCTGCTTATTGCACACACATTTTTAAATATTAAAAATAAAAGGATTCCTCTCTGGAGAAGCGTTCAGTCTTGCCATGTAAATAGTGAATCCGCCATGGTGCAAGCGCAACTGGCTTTTAAAGGGATTGGGAAATGAGACTCTGATTGGTTTATTGCACGTTACGCCCAAAACACAACCATTACTCATTAAGAGACTAGGTACAACCCTTTTGGACCATACGCCGACCGTTTTTTTTCTGTCGTTAAACTAGCGAAAGTGGATTCGGACACACTTTAAGTGCACCTGCGCCATGCACTTCAGACCATGCGCTCAGATCGTTAAAATAGGGCCCTCAGATTTCAATAAACTTTTCACTTTGTGTTTTATATTGTGTAGTAATGTGTCTGAATTTCTCTTCAGTTCATCAACAGGAACCCAAAGCTGAAGATGACGAGAGTGAAAACAGTTCTGACGCAAGTGAAAATGCCGATCAGGTGGGCGGAATTCATTTAACAAACTCTATGGAAGGCATTTCTGTCAATTTTAAATAAACTAATAAATAAAACTGAAAACCTGGTTATGGATTACATTATTGAAAATGTCTGCAAACTATGTGCCAAAATAAAAAATAAAATTCAATTATTTAAATGATTTTAATTTTCAGTCACAATGCATCATCCCTGTCAAATAAAAAAATAAAATGCAAAATGGTTTTAATTTATTTTCACTACAATCTCAAGGAAAGTACAAGTAGCCCCACCTACTAATTAACATAGAATTTACATGTATGTTGACTAAAAATGGAAATAAAAGAGCAAAATAAAAAAAACCTAAACTTGAATTGTCACCGTTGTTTGTATTAAGAAAAAGTGTTTTTTTTAATGTAGTTGTAATTTCTTTTTCACATTTGCTTTTTCATTTTAATATTGCATTTTGTTGCATTTAATATTGCAATTGCATTTTAATTTTTTATTTGACAGGAATGATGCATTGTCGCTATAAAAAAATTATTAGATTTTAATTTTAATTTATTTTTAGCACATACTTCACAGACATTTTTCAATAATGAAAAGCTTAATCTGGTTTTTATTTGTATCATTTTACTAATTTATTTAAAATTGGAAAACTCTGCTGAAATGGTTGAAAGTGCAGTTTTTTGCCTTAGGTATAATTGGAAGCTAAAGTGATGTGTTTTTTGTCTTCAGTGGATTTGGTCCTTAATGTCACCATGTGCATTCCTTTGTGCATTATTTTAGTTAAATGTGGTGTTTGTGACAGTGATACAGTTTTAAATGTCTACACGAGTCACGTGCATGTGTCCAAAGTTTGGTCTGAAGTCCTTGTCAACCAGACTTGTTTGGTTTTTCATTGTTAATTCTATTCTTTTGTCCAATTATGCAAATAAAGGCAAGAGAGGCATTACAAACGTCTGTAAACATAAATAAGCCATCTAATGAACCGTTGAAGCTCCCAACCTCTCCAAGAGAGGACGAACAAGATGAGAAAACTGATGAGATTCCCTGGGAGGAACGTTATGAGAAAATCTGGGTGGAGAACGACAAAAAGGAGACCAAGTCCCAATACAAAAATGTGGCTGCTGAACTAAAAGAGAAGTTCGGAGAACTGGAGCACAAGGAACCGGGTGACCTTTTGGAGCAGGAATGGACAGAAACACAACAGGATGATGAAGAGGAGAAAAAAGAAGTGGAAAAGGAAGAGGATGAGGATGATTCCAGTGAGGAAGAGGGAGAGCCAATAGTGCGGCCCACTGCCCGGGCGAGAAGTGCCATACTTTTGCCCATCCCTGAACAGAGAGAGTCCGGTCTGGAGGACTCACAGTCCGAAAGCGTCCACCGCACAGTTAGTGTTGAGGTCAGCGATGCAGAGCTTCGCAGTGATCAACACGACCCTCAAATCATCCCAGAATCCCTAATGGATGAGGCCCAGCAGCCAGAGAACCGAGCAGATGGCATTGACCATAATGAGGGAGCTAATAGTGAAAGCAAAGAAAACTGTCAGCGAGAATCTGGAAGCGATGTAGAAGAAGAACCTGAAGAACTTCACAGACCTCCATTACTAGCTGAGAATGAGCTGAAAGTCCCGCCTAAAATTCTAGAAGTGCCATCTTCCGACTTCGGTGAGGTTGACCAGGGCCTGTGGAAGTCCAGACTTGAGGTAGGACCCCGGGAGGAGTCTCAGACAGACTTGTATAACAAATGAAGACTTTCAGTTTTGCCTCTGTCTTCTTGTTCTTCATTCATGTAAACTCAAAATATGAGGTGTATGCCGGGGAAAAGCTCCAGCTTCAAAAACACAACTGTCTGTTCTGTCATCTTATAACACTGACCAGACGCTGACCGGCCAAACTACACAACTCTTCCCTATCTCTGGTTACGCTAATCATTAGCTCTGTTCCAAACCTAGTGAGCTGCCTACCTAGACACCATTTTAAGGCATCATAAACATGATGGCTGTTTGAAATGGTTAGAAGCGAAATTATGCTCCCTTCAGAGATGCAATATTTTACCAAAGACGGGTATTTTAAAAGCTTATTTGTCATTAAGTTGATACTGTATTTGTAAATATGTGATTATGGTCACATATTATGCATTCACATAGAAAAACAATTAAATAGTGTAATTGTAAATATGTAAATATTCCCATTTTATACAGTACTGAACATACTGATAAAGTAGTTAAATCTAATTAAACCAGTCATTTATGTGTTCTCTATGTATTTTTATCTTATTATTGAAGTTTTGTGTCGTTAGCTTAGCAACATGCTAACTCTGTACCAAAAGTCTCTTGAAAGTTTAAAAAAAATCCACATAAATCTGCCTATTTAAATCTTTTCAAATCAGTCATTTGCATGGTGCCTTAGAAGGCAGCTGCCTATGTAGGGAGTAGTCAGCGAGGCAGCACGCTAGTTTTTGAAACGGAGCTATTGTCTTGTCAACATGTTTTATACCATTTCTACTCATTCCAGTGTTTGTTTTCATATCATTTGTATTCTTCATGCATTTTAAGACCCCATGAAATCTGTTATTTCAGTATTATTTATATAATCTTACAGTGTTTATTAATATTTTGAATTAGCGTTTATTTTTATATTTTCAGTTTTCGTTGTATTGCATTGTAAGTTTTAGTACTTTTATTACGTGCATTTTTATTTGTTTTTGCTTTTTTTATATTTCTGAGTAGCTTTATTTTTATTTCAGTTTTAGCAATTTTAGTACCTCAACTTAAACTTATTTATTTCAGTTATTCTCCAACATTTCTAATTTTTAAGTTGTCAAGTTAAAGTTTTTAAGTTTTTCCAGTTAAAGTTTTTCATTACAGATACAGTTTTTCATAGTTTTCATTAACAATGACAACACTGCATGAAATTGACAAATGCAGTGTTCTTTTGTTTATTGACATGCTTCCTGTTAAAACAGGAAGTTGGGAATGCGTACATTGATGGGCCTGTTTTTAATAGCCACCTTTTAGTTTATATCACAGCCTGGCAAATCCATAATTTTGTGCTGTGTACATAATGTTTGTAGTGTTCACATTGTGCAACAATAACCCGTTTAGATAGGGATGCACGATATATTGGCCACCATATCGTTACCGGACGATATATATTCTTTTTTAAAGTTATTGTTATCGGCCCGATAAGAAAGTTTGGCTGATATATTAAAGCCGATAAATAATGTATCATTTCCTTCAGCTGAGACACTTCAGATGCGCACTGTTCACCATGATGGTTTTGAATAGCTTGAAATATGATTGAAATCACTTCAAAAAGGAAAATACAGCTAAGTGTAACGTGCAGCGCAAGTCTGTCATATAGATCACATAAAATTATGATGTTCTAATTATAATTTTATGTAATCTATATGACAGACTTGCGCTGCACATGTTACACTTAACTGTATTTTTCTTTTTGTGCTTGGGTCATGGCTTTTAATGGTGAGACTTTTGTTTTTGTAATCAGGCTCTCAAAAATGATGTACAAATTAGATTTATCGGCCAATATATATCTGTTATCAGCTTTTAAATATACAGAATTATCGGTCATCGGTATCAGACAAAATGTTCATATCGTGCATCCCTAGTTTTAGACAGTCGTATGCTGCTACATTGACAAATCAATAAATCATTCAACCGTTTATACTATGCTAAAAGACATGGGCTACAAAGCTTGATTTCATGGGGTCCATTGTTCCATCTTGTCCTGTGTCTGTTAACGTTTGTCAGTGTGACCTGACCAGCACTTGTCTTGAATCCAGTCTGTCACTCTATTAAATATTTATCAGTTAATTTTATACACTGGTGTCAAATGATTCACTTGAGGCCACAAATGGGCGTCAGTTCACACCTCATCTGTTGTGTGCATGTGTGCCAAGGATGGTTTCCTTCAGCTGTCTGAAGATCTCTTCTCATCTTCCTGAAGATCTGTCATACTAGTGTTAGTCTGTGTTTTTATGTCTCAACTGATGAGTTTTCAACCACCGTTTTTAACCCTCTGTGGTTGGAACTTCTCCGTTGATGTTGGCTTGAAGTGTTTTTATGTTGCTAGCGCTTCTTTTTATATAAGAAAAGAAGACATTCTGTATTGTGTGGTGTTTTGTGGAGTTTTGTCCTGTATGTGACTGCATATGAATGTTTTGCATGATCAATTGACTAAATCAATTCGTTAACGTTTCCCAGAAGTGTGTTTAAATCTACAAATTTCTTTCCTTAATATCTTTTGTTTAGGGTGGTAAGGAACAGACCGATGGTATGAGGGGAGAACACCAGACCAGTGCTTTATGGGATACTGGAGGATCCAGAGAACGAGCTGAACTTGACCAAGGAAAAGGGAAGAAAATTGACACCAACTTTGGGAACCCAAAACCTCAACAGGAAGGGATGGCTGACGGCAGGTGTTTGGGAAGAGAGGGTAGTGTTTCACCAAGACATCTAACAAGAAGGTATACATGTCACATTACTAGATGAAATTAATGTAAAGGGAGAATTTCCTTTGTGATCCAATCACATAAGCTATGCTTTCATCCAAAGTTGCAAATTTAACTTGTGCACAAAATGGGAATGTCGCATAAAATAAAACAGCGTTTCAGTCCCGTGTGTTCAAGAAAAAAATCTCCACTTCCTGGGAAATTGGTGCAAAATATCTGTAATAAAAATGGAAGCTGCTGCAATCGGGGAAGCCACTGTGGCTTTTTTTTTTGTACATCTTAAGTGACTTGTGTCTCAGAGCGTGCAGACGAAACGCAATAAACGTTGTCATGTTTTCTTGCGTTCGAATGCCTGATGTTTAGGAATGCAATCGTGTGAGACGCTTCTAAAAGGTTATTGAACCAAATCATTTTGATGACAGACTCAGGCATTTCAGAACGACCAAACCAACATTTGAGATGCTGTGATGCGATTGGTCCGCTGGCTAGTCCAGTTATCTAATCACATGCTCTGTTGAGGCAAAGTCACGTGAGTTTTTTTGTTGCGCAACGAGGGATTTATTCAGTAAATGTGTTTCCATTGTAGTTTATGAAAACGTATCTGCCTCATTTGAGCACATATGTTTTTTTTATGCACATTTTTAGAATTTTTTATGCGCTTTTTGGTGTTTCCATCCATTTTTTTATGCGATATCTCAAAATTTGCATAAAAATAGGTGGATGGAAACAGCTATTGAAGAACTATGCTTATTATTATTATTATTATTATTATTATTATTATTATTATTTTTTTGTATTTTTTTTTTTTTTGTATTTTCTTTGATTGATTTATTGATTGATTTGATTTGATTATTTTATTTAATTATTTAATTATTTATTGATTTGATTTTAATTTATTTGTTTTATTTATTTGTTTTGTTTTATTTTATTTTTTTATTTTTTTTATTTTATTTTACTTTATTTTGCTCTGGAAATTCTTTATCCTGTGTGCTTAAGCAGAGCGTCAAACATTACTGGAAAAAAATGTACTAAAAAACACCTTGAAGTAAAGAGCTTTCAGCAAACAGCCTGATAGATTTTTTTTTTCATTCTATTTCTAAAAAAAAAAAGCATGCATCAAAAACAAAGTCTGTAGTCATGGTATGCAATTATTGTGTTATATTTTTAATTTGTCAATCTGTTATATTTCATTCTACTGAAAACACAGCAATATAGCCATCGGGCCTTTGCTGACGCTCTGATTTTGCTTCTGGTATCATCGTTGCCTGTTTCTTTTCTGGGTGTTTCCCTGGTGGAGGGTGTGAAGTTGACATTTGTTTATTTTGACTAAATCTTTCATTTCAACTTCATGATGGGATCTGTGCACCTCCAGTACTGACAGGGTACCACCGCATGGTGAGGAAGATGAAAAGGAGGAGGAAAAGAAAACTGTAGGTAGCCAAGCGAGAAATCTCTGTGTAGCTCCCCCGCTGCAGGGAAAACCCTCCCGGCCTGCGACCCGGCATAACGGAGACCTCGAGTCTGTCTTTGATGATAGTACATTAAGTGAGCTGTCGGAGGAGGACAGGAGGTATACATGCAGTATTTACATGCTTTTTAATGCAGCTTTATTACAAAATACCGATTTTTATATGTTGCAGTGTTGCAGCAGCAACATTAGAAGTATAACTTGGCCTGAACAGAATCTGTGTTAATAGAATTCTACCAAATGTGAAAAATATTTTGAATCGTCTTTAACTAACAATAAGAATGCAGTGTGCTCAGTTTTGTTTGACATAATTAAATCATTCAGCAAAAATCCCGACAATCACTATAGAAAACAAATGAAAAGAGTGCAGATTATATTTTGGCCTTGTTATAACATTGAATTTTTTAAGCAAATACTGCATTATATCTTCATTTTAGAGCACCAAACTTGCTCTCCGGTAGACTTTTGTTGTCTGATCAAACATAAATTTGTCTAAAATCAAGTTTTCTCTTCCGTATCCCTCTGTTCTGACAGGTCTCCGTCTTCAAGGCGTAAGAAAGAGCGGGTGAGTTTCTTTCTTGATAAGGTAACCACCTTTGAAAGGAAAATACTTGTAATGCTGTAAAATGTTAAGAAGCTGAAGTTGCGATAGTCTTTTCTTCCCTATTGTGACGTATATCTGAGTGAAACGGCTTCTCAAACAAGATTTTGTTCATGAGGAATTGATTGGATGATTGTGGTTTGCTATTGGGAGAGAAGAGATGTCGCTGCAAGAGGGAGGGAAATTATTTTGATTAAAGATTATTAGGCACATGAATTTAAAGAAAATGATAAATCATTCACAGATAAATCATTTATAATAAATACTGCAATATTCCAATAAAAATAAAGAATTGTCATGGTGACTTTAACATAAGATACTCATTGTTTTATTGACTTTTATTGTCTCCTACGCAGAACACTGGAGAGCTGGAGATGGCGGATGATTTTGAAGATCTCACCCAGTCTTCTGACACAGCCACTGAAGAGCTGGAGACTCCAGTGTCTGGATACCGCAATGCATCTCTGCTCTTCAAACAGCTCGACTCGAGCTATCTGGGTGAGTCTGTCTGCTCCAATCAGATGCAAATAAACTATTAAAGGGATAGTTCACCCAAAAATGAAAATTCTGTCATTAATTACTCATGTCGTTCCAAACCCGTAAGACCTTCATTCATCTTCAGAACACAAATAAAGATCTTTTTGATGAAATCTGAGATTTCTGTCCCTCCATTGACAGTCTACGCAACTACCACTTTGACGCTTCTTAAAGTTCATAAAGAGATCATAAACTAATCCATATTAATTGAGCGGTTTAGTCCAAATTTTCTGAAGAGACTCGATCGCTTTATATGATGAACAGATTGAATTTATGCTTTTATTCAGTTGTAGTAAACGGAAGCTCAAGCATGTTCACTTGACGTGCGAGAACCAATGAGGTTCATTCTTGTGTTACGCAGCACGTTTGAGCTTCCACAAGAACCAGTGAGGTTCATTCTCGTGTTACGCGTCACGTTTGAGCTTCAGCAAGAACCAATGAGGTTCATTCTTGTGTTACGCAGCACGTTTGAGCTTCCACAAGAACCAGTGAGGTTCATTCTCGTGTTACGCGTCACACTTGAGCTTCAGCAAGAACCAATGAGGTTCATTCTCGTGTTACGCGTCACGTTTTAAGCTTCAGCAAGAACCAATGAGGTTCATTCTTGTGTTACGCAGCACGTTTGAGCTTCAGCAAGAACCAATGAGGTTCATTCTCGTGTTATGCGGTATGTTTGAGGTTTGTTCTCGTTCATCAAGCAGGTTTGTTGAGCTTCTGTTTATGTTCGCTGATCAGTGTTTATATGTGAATAAGAGACTAAATTAAATCTGTTCATCATATAAAGCGATCGTGTCTCTTCAGAAAATTTGTAATAAACCGCTCAATTCATATGGATTAGTTTTACAATCTCTTTATGAACTTTTTGAAGTGTCACAGTGGTAGTTGCGTAGCTGTCAATGGAGGGACAGAAATCTCTCAGATTTCATCAAAAAGATCTTAATTTGTGTTCCGAAGATGAACAAAAGTCTTACGGGTTTGGAAAAACATGAGGGTGTGGAATTAATGACAGAATTTTTGTTTTTGGGTGAACTAACCCTTGAAGTTACCTATAATTAGGTCTTCAGCAAATGAAGATGTATGCTGAAGTCTACTGTGTCTTATGTCCACCCTGCAGACTCAGTGAGTGTGGTGAAACTACAAAACATGTTTCATGAGTATGAGCGCACAATCCAGAGGGAGAGAGACAGACACAGTCGTCTGGCGGATAAAACCTCTCAACTGGAGCAAGAACGCAATGAGCTCAAGATCCTGCTGGATGAGATCAGAGGCAGCAAGTCTAGCCTAGAACATCTCAAACTGGAACTGGAAACGGACATGAACAATCTCAAGTGAGCTCAACTCAATGCATGTGGAAGAAGGTTGGCAGCTCACCAGGGTTTGGAACAGTGCCACTGACTCTCTCTTCTTTCTCTCTCTCTTTCTCTCTCCATCTTCTCATGAAAGGTTCCTTTTGAGACAGGAACAGGAGAAGCATCAGAGCGCTCACATGCTGTATAATAAAACCCGTGAGCAGCTACAGAGGAAAGAGGAGCAGCAGCGAGCCGAGGCCGAGGAGCGCCACAAAGCCGAGCTGCAAGTCCGGAGTCTGGAACTGGAGACCAGAGCCCTGAAGAACAGCATCAAACAGGTCAACAGCAGCAGACTGTTAGATTTTACAGTCCCCTGTAACCTCAGTGTGTTGAATAGTGTGTGTGTTTGTATGTTTAGCTTGAGGAGGATCGAGACGAGTCTCAACGTCTCCTGTCTCATGAGCGCAGTGCTCGCGCCCTACATGAGGAGTTACTCAACAACCACCTGCGTAAGCAGCAGGACATTGAGGAGGAGAACCTCCGAAACCTCAACAAGAGCAATGAGGTACCGCTGTCACCTCAGATATTACCAGCTTTATGAAATGTGCTACTTCTGTTAGCAGTCAGTATATTCATTGCAAATAACAAATGCATGTAGTCAAATATGCAGTGACGTCATACCTTTACAGTCAAATATGCAGTGACGTCATACAATCACGCATGCACTAATGTCGTCACCTTACAATCACATATGCAGTGGCATCATAGCTCTGCAGCTTATATCACATTCCATTTAAGAAACCATGAATATGAGCATAACTGAGAACAGATTCCCAAAATCAATGATGTCATATCTTTATGATCACATAATATGCAGTGACATCATAGTTGAACAGCCACATATGAGTGAAAATCACATTGTATGATTTTTAAATAATTAATTTGCATTTTATTGCATGACATAAGTATTTGATCACCTACCAACCAGTAAGAATTCCGGCTCTCACAGACCTGTTAGTTTTTCTTTAAGAAGCCCTCCTGTTCTCCACTCATTACCTGTATTAACTGCACCTGTTTGAACTCGTTACCTGTATAAAAGACACCTGTCCACACACTCAATCAAACAGACTCCAACCTCTCCACAATGGCCAAGACCACAGAGCTGTGTAAGGACATCAGGGATAAAATTGTAGACCTGCACAAGGCTGGGATGGGCTACAGGACAATAGGCAAGCAGCTTGGTGAGAAGGCAACAACTGTTGGCGCAATTATTAGAAAATGGAAGAAGTTCAAGATGACGGTCAATCTCCCTCAGTCTGGGGCACCATGCAAGATCTCACCTCGTGGGGCATCAATGATCATGAGGAAGGTGAGGGATCAGCCCAGAACTACACGGCAGGACCTGGTCAATGACCTGAAGAGAGCTGGGACCACAGTCTCAAAGAAAACCATTAGTAACACACTACGCCGTCATGGATTAAAATCCTGCAGCGCACGCAAGGTCCCCCTGCTCAAGCCAGCGCATGTCCAGGCCCGTCTGAAGTTTTCCAATGATCATCTGGATGATCCAGAGGAGGAATGGGAGAAGGTCATGTGGTCTGATGAGACAAAAATAGAGCTTTTTTGTCTAAACTCCACTCGCCGTGTTTGGAGGAAGAAGAAGGATGAGTACAACCCCAAGAACACCATCCCAACCGTGAAGCATGGAGGTGGAAACATCATTCTTTGTGGATGCTTTTCTGCAAAGGGGACAGGACGACTGCACCGTATTTAGGGGAGGATGGATGGGGCCATGTATCGCGAGATCTTGGCCAACAACCTCCTTCCCTCAGTAAGAGCATTGAAGATGGGTCATGGCTGGGTCTTCCAGCATGACAACGACCCGGAACACACAGCCAGGGCAACTAAGGAGTGGCTCCGTAAGAAGCATCTCAAGGTCCTGGAGTGGCCTAGCCAGTCTCCAGACCTGAACCCAATAGAAAATCGTTGGAGGGAGCTGAAAGTCCGTATTGCCCAGCGACAGCCCCGAAACCTGAAGGATCTGGAGAAGGTCTGTATGGAGGAGTGGGCCAAAATCCCTGCTGCAGTGTGTGCAAACCTGGTCAAGAACTACAGGAAACGTATGATCTCTGTAATTGCAAAGGTTTCTGTACCAAATATTAAGTTCTGCTTTTCTGATGTATCAAATACTTATGTCATGCAATAAAATGCAAATTAATTATTTAAAAATCATACAATGTGTTTTTCTGGATTTTTTCCGTCACTCACAGTTGAAGTGTACCTATGATAAAAATGACAGACTTCTACATGCTTTGTAAGTGGGCAAACCTGCAAAATCGGCAGTGTATCAAATACTTGTTCTTGTATTTAATGAAATATTTGAAAATCAAATAGGTGAACTTCTTGATTTAGGTTTACCACATACAAGCAGTGAACTTAGTCAGCAGATCTTCTCTGTAGCCCAACTGCTCTAATCCTGTTTTCTGACATGTGACTGGTCAGATTTTCAGGCTTTGTCCTAATGACCTGCACTTAGGCATTAACTTACCGTGTTATAGAGCCAATCACTTTAGATTGGCAGCTCAAGCCACATCCTGTTTTAAGGATTCTTTTTTAAACAATGCTAAAATGTGTTTTTCTCATGTTAATTACTGATGTTGTTTTCAGGCCATGTCCCAGCTGACAGAGGCATCAGACCGAGAGCGAGAGTTAATGCAACAAAACCGAGCCCTTCAGGATGAGCTGAATGGCACCCGGGCCGAGCTGGACCGCTTTCAGTGTCACAGCCGGCAGGAAGAGTCGCGACTGTCGGAGGAGAGAGACGCTCTACGCGAGAGGCTGGAGGACACCCGCAGGGACATGAAACTGAGCGAGGAGGCCTTGGCCCAGACCGTTTTCCAATACAACGGGCAGCTCAGTGCGCTGAAGGCCGAATGCTCAGTGATCACAGCTAAACTGGAGCATGAGAGGCAGGTGAGGCAGCAACTGGAGGCCGAGGCTGAGGCGAGCAGGGCACGACTGCAGGCAGCGCTACAGGAGGCCGAGAGATGTCAGGCGTCACGTACAGACGCTGAGCGCACACTCCAACGAGACCGCGAGGAGCATCAGCGAGCGCAGGAAAAACTCATCTTTGAGTCCAGCACCCAACGGGACACCATCCAATCCCTCTCCCAGAAACTCAGCAAGGCCGAGGCGCGTGCCAACAGCCTGGAGAACGAGTGTCACCGCAACGCTCTGACCATCGCAGAGAAGGCCGTGCTGTTGGAGACTCTGGCCCGGGAGAAAGACCAGTCCCAGGCCAAACTCAAAGAACAGGAGGCCACGGTACTGAGCGAACGGGAGCAAGCCAGCCGTGCCAGGGCCAAACTGGAAGCCATGCAGGAGCGTCTGGCCCAGGCTCAGAGCGAGGGCGCGCTGCTACGACAGCAGCTGGAGGAGGCGCTCAACAAGGGCACGGCGAAGGACAAAGCTGTAACAGATGTGCACCAAAACTTTGCCGAAATGCTGAACCAGTTACGTGCAGACGGAGAGGAGAGAGTCCACCTGGTGGAGGAGAGAAGCAAAGAGCTGGCGAAGACGAACGGCGAGCTGAGAGAGCAGAACTACAAACTAGAGCAGGAGAAAGATCAGAGAGAGGTAGAGAAACACAGATTGGCTTATTTTTCTCTCTGTTTCTGTATGCATATTAAAGGCACAATATGTAAGATTTTTGGATTAAAATATCCAAAAATTACTAGAACAGTGCTATATATTTTGTTGACTTGTGTACTTACATTATCCCAAATGTTTCCAAGAATGTTTAAATACAGAGAAATAAGCAATTTTAACCAGGACACGGCCCGTGTCCGTGTGTCGCCTAACAATGACATCATACCCTAGTTTTATTTTGTAGAAACCATGGAAACGCCAAAGACGCTTTAATATATGATGTGTTTTATTGGACAGGTGAGCAACTGTTTGGATACATTCATCGACAGAAAACTAATCATTATTATACAGCTCAACACAGTTAGTCTTATTGTTTAAATCTGGTTTTCTTGATTTATCGCAAGTACCATGTTTTACCGTGCCTAATATCGATCTAGCTCGCTGCAGTGTGAACAAGTGTCACCGAGTGAACGCACAGAGTAGCATTATAACATAACTCACACTCAAATAATGTATCTAATATAATAAAACAGCGCTGCGTTACCTCTCATACACATGAGCGGAAGAAGCGGAAGCGGCGACTGTGGCATAATAAAAGCTCCGTGAAATCAAGGCGTCATCAAGCTACGCCTTTGTTTTGAATAAGCGACCTCTAGCGGCGAAAAATTACATATTGTGGCTTTAATTTCCTTTATGAAGAGTGACAGAAAAAATTAAAATACATTAAAATGAAATCCAACTTTGTTTTCCGATATTCATTAGTATGAAACTGATTTGGTATAGTTTAATTTACAATAGCAAAAATAATTTTACACATAACTAAATAATTAAAATATACATATGCAAATTAATTAATAATATAATATATACACTACCATTTGAAAGTTATTTGAAGTATTCAAAATAAATACTTCTATTCAGCAAGGACACATTAAATTGAAGTGGCAGTAACGACATTTATAATGTTACAAAAGATTCTATTTCAAATAAATGCTGATCTTTTGAACTTTCTATTCACCAAAAAATACATAAGTTTCCACAAAAATATTTAGCAGCAAAACGGCTTAATATTAGAATATGAGAATGATTTCTGAAGGATCATGTGACAGTGAAGACTGGAGTAATGATGCTGAAAGTTCACAGGAATAAATTACATTTTTTCAATATATTCAAATAGAAAACATGTTTTTTAAATTGTAATAATATTTCACAATATTACTGTTTTTACTGTATTTTCGATCAAATAAATGCAGCCTTGGTGAGCAGAAGATGCTACTGACCCTAAACTTTTGAACAGTAATGTATATCAAAGTATAAAATAACAAGACAATAAAAAAATGAAATCTACAAGAAACATATGGTTTTTTATTTTTATTTCAGACAGACAAAGAAAATAAAATGGCCAGAATAGCTCTGCAGTGTGACACAAAATAAAATGTCATTGGTCAACTGAATGGGCACTTGAAATGTAGACAGCAACTTATCAACTTGGTACACACATAGATCCAGTGTAAGATCATGTAAAAGGAAGATGATCCAATGAGAGAATGAAGATATTGGGTGTTTTTGCAGACCTCTCTCCGACAGCTGCAGCAGGAACTGGCCGACTGTCTGAAGAAGTTGTCCATGTGTGAGGCCTCTCTGGAGGTCAACACGCGGTACCGTAACGATCTCGAGGAAGAGAAGGCGCGCACACTCAAGGACATGGACCGACTGAAGGGCAAGGTACCCAATAATCTACTTAAACTTCCTGAAACCTGTCCAGTCAGCTTGTGGTCAACCATTAACGGTACAATCTGTGTGTAACTGGAGTCTCAGGAACAATATATGTTCATTCATTATTTTCAGCATGCATATTCATGAATTAAATATAAGGAGTTACAACAGACAAACATAGGTTCTTATGTAGGCCATTCAGTCCTTTTGTTTGATTAGTTTGCTCTACGGTCTGTTCACTTCCAGCTGCAGGAGTCTGAAGAGGTGTACGTCCAGGCCGAGAGACGCATCAGCCACCTGAAGAGCTCTCTGGACGATAAGGAGCGAGAAGCCTGCAGTACCGCTCAGAAACTAGAGGAGGCACTAGCCTCTTCTACAGGCAAAGAGCAAACCATTCGACAGCTGGAGGAGGCGGTGCAGAGGTACAGTTAATCAGTGTCACCTGGGTCTGCAAAGAACACTCTTATCACTTTATTTGTAACTTCAACATAATACATGATTTAAGTTAAATAATGTTGATCATGTAAGTGACGTGAGGGATTACAATAAAACTGTTTATTATAGAAAACAAATATATATATATATATATATAATAAAATAAAAAGGGAAAAATATAATATAAGGTCGTAGTACCATAATAGAGGTAGGAATATAAATATTATATGATATGAATATGAATATTAATATTACATGAATATATTCATATTTGTATTTACATATTTCAGTAATGTCATTTCTTACATAATTTGAAGTTACTGTATATTAAATTAATATAAATATATGATTTTACATGAAATATATATAGTGGGGAGAACAAGTATTTGATACACTGCCGATTTTGCAGGTTTTCCTACTTACAAAGCATGTAGAGGTCTGTAATTTTTATCATAGGTACACTTCAACTGTGAGAGACGGAATCTAAAACAAAAATCCAGAAAATCACATTGTATGATTTTTAAATAATTAATTTGCATTTTATTGCATGACATAAGTATTTGATCACCTACCAACCAGTAAGAATTCCGGCTCTCACAGACCTGTTAGTTTTTCTTTAAGAAGCCCTCTTTTAATCAGCCCAGAACTACACGGTAGGACCTGGTCAATGACCTGAAGAGAGCTGGGACCACAGTCTCAAAGAAAACCATTAGTAACACACTACGCCGTCATGGATTAAAATCCTGCAGCGCACGCAAGGTCCCCCTGCTCAAGCCAGCGCATGTCCAGGCCCGTCTGAAGTTTGCCATTGACCATCTGAATGATCCAGAGGAGGAATGGGAGAAGGTCATGTGGTCTGATGAGACAAAAATAGAGCTTTTTGGTCTAAACTCCACTCGCCGTGTTTGGAGGAAGAAGAAGGATGAGTACAACCCCAAGAACACCATCCCAACCGTGAAGCATGGAGGTGGAAACATCATTCTTTGGGGATGCTTTTCTGCAAAGGGGACAGGACGACTGCACCGTATTGAGGGGAGGATGGATGGGGCCATGTATCGCGAGATCTTGGCCAACAACCTCCTTCCCTCAGTAAGAGCATTGAAGATGGGTCGTGGCTGGGTCTTCCAGCATGACAACGACCCGAAACACACAGCCAGGGCAACTAAGGAGTGGCTCCGTAAGAAGCATCTCAAGGTCCTGGAGTGGCCTAGCCAGTCTCCAGACCTGAACCCAATAGAAAATCTTTGGAGGTTTTCTGTACCAAATATTAAGTTCTGCTTTTTTGATGTATCAAATACTGGCAGAAAATTAGGCCCACAGCATTAAAGATACAGCAGAGTATTTCATTTTACACATGGGGTACTTTTTTTTGTTTGTTTCATCTGACCATAGAACCCGTCTCGTTTGAAGTTCCAGTAGTGTCAGTTACTTTTCAAACGTTCTGTGGACAGATGAAACAAACAAAAAAGAGCTTTTTGGCAGCAAACACTTAAGATGGGTTTGGTGCACACAGGGATAAAAAAGTACCCCATGTGTAAAATGAAATACTCTGCTGTATCTTTAATGCTGTGGGCCTAATTTTTCTGCCAGAGGTCCTGGACATCTTGTTCAGATACATGGCATCATGGATTCGATCAAATACTAACAGATAAAAAATCAAAACCTGACAGCCTGTGCTAGAAATCTTATAATGGGCCATGTTTGGATCTTCCAACAGGACAGTGATCCAAAAACAAACATCAAAATCAAAACAAAAATGGATCACTGAGCACAAAACCAAGCATCTGCAATGGTCATCCCAGTCCCTGACTTGAACCCTATATAAAATTGAGTGGGCTGAACTGAAGAGAAGAAGCACCAACATGGATCTGGGAATCTGAAGGATCAGGAGAGATTCTGTATGGAGGAATGGTCTCTGGTCTCTGATCTCTTGTCAGGTGTTCTCCAAACTCATCAGGCATTATAGGAGAAGACTCAGAGCTGTTATCTTGGCAAAAGGAGGTTGCAAAAAGTATTTAATAAAAGGGGGCAAATAATTGTTCCCAACGTGTTTTGGAGAAAAACATTTATTTCATAATGTGATTTCCCCCCCCCCCCCCACTTTCAATTCTTTTACTTAAATGAAAGGTTAGATTTTTGCTAATTTGTTTAATAAAATATCAAAAGGATTAACAATGCAGATTTATTTTTTACAGCTATCTTTGATCATATTTAACAAGGGGGCAAACACTTTTTCACACCACTGTGTATATATATATATATATATATATTTAAATTTAAATAGAAATTTATTGCATAATGTATATAATGTCATTTATTGCATAATTAGAAGTTCTATTAATATTATATGAAATTAATAGTATATTATATCATATTTAAATATTTCAGTAATGTAATTTATAGCATATTATTAAGTTATTGTAATAAAAATGCATTCCAACGAAGAATTATTTTCCCCCTCATCTTGCGTCCATCAACTAAACGATACAAAGCGACCATCATCATCAACTGTAATCAACGACTAAGCTAACTGATCATTAACGGGTAACAATAGTTGATGAGATTATGACCTCTGTATAGGTTAGAGATCGAGAACGCCAGACTGGAGGCCACAGCCAAACAGCAGACCAACCGCATTGAAGCGCTACAGAAGGGCGTTCAGGACGGGGCTATGGTAAGTTCTCTCAAATATCAGGTGTCGAGTCGGACCTCTAGTTTGTGAAGTACAAATGTCCTGACTCAACGGATGATGGTAGATTTAGACATTAATCCTGTCAGAGCCTCGTTTCACCCTCTTAAGTCATCTGAGCTTTAGACTTTAGATGAACTCTGGGTAATTGTGCCAGTGCAGGAATGAGGCGACTGTACATGTGAGTCAATCGGAGAGGAGTTTTCATGTAAACTGATGGTATAGTCCCTCTTTCCACAGCTCTCAGGCTCCTCACCTGGAGAAGGGGTTGGTATCAAACATCTAGCTGTGATTCTAGCACTTGCCTTTATTGATTGTTTTTCTTTACTATGAATTACAGCTCTTCTAGACCTCAAATCTTACTGTGATTACACTTGAAATGAACAAGAAACAATAAAGTATCTGTATACTTTATTGCTTTATTCTAGCTGGGTTGTTAGTGGGGTATTTTGTCTGTTTTGGTGGTGGTCTTTTTGCAGATTTGATTTCGACTTTCATTGGATTGTAAACTCTTCTCTTCTTTTGCATTTCTGGTTTCTGGGATCTAAAGTGTTTAGATCAAATGTAGATCTGCATGAAGTAGTTGAATTTTTAACTAATCGGCAAGATCCTGTTGCATATTGATCTCTGTGATGTTCTCTCAGGTCAGGAATCGTTTGGAAGATCTCGTCACAAACCTGCAGAGCAGTAAGATGACGCTCGAAGAACAGCTCAACCGAGAGGTACACTTCATCACAAACATTGTCGCATTGATCTTGATGAGCAAAGCTATAGGAATATATAATAACTGTTTGTTTAATTGTGCTCCTCTTCTTTAGGTGCAGAAGCAGAGTATGCTATCCCATAATGCCCAGGACTCACAAACTCTGTGGGAGGAGGAGCTAAAGAGCCGCTCACGACTGGGACTCCGCCTCTCTGAGCTGGAGAAAGAGAAAGGAGAACTGACCAGTCAGGTGCCAGAAAGACACAATAATATCCATCCAAAATGTGTTAATTGACACCCAATATTTTTTATTAAGTCTGCATGTTTACGAGTTGCTAAATGTTTATTGACTCATGTATATATATATATATATATATATATATATATATATATATATATATATATATATATATATATATGAATATTTCATGTCACTGAAACTGTTTGAAATGTCATGTTGACAACTCAATTAATTCCGTCTGTTATTAAGATTTTAAGGACCTGACACTCTGTCTAACACTCAGATGGAGCTCGAAAAGAAAAAGGCCAAAAAACTAGCCGAGCAGAAGAAATCTGTGGACACCCGTTTGGAGCAGGAGATGAAGAGAAACACAGACCTTCAGAAAGAAATGTACAGGTGACCCTTTAACCTTTAACCCTGACCGCTGCAGCTCTACACCTGTAGACGTGTTTGAGTACGTAGAGAAGCCGGCTATGCGGATCCTCCTGCTTGCAAATGTGTGAGATCAATGCAGGTAGTGCGCATTGCTTTTTACATGCTGGACACATCTTATATTTGTTTAATTCAGTGATGACTGACTCCATGCCTGTTTTTTGCTGCTATGGTGTTGTAGAATGACATACAGCTATGTGTATCGCTAAAACATTCACACAGCGGTACCATAGTGATGCGTTTCTGTGAAACAGGATCATTTAAGGCTTCATTTTGTCCATGGGGAATTGATTAGATGGTTAAAAAAGTCTCATATATGGCAGGTAGTTGGATGAGATAAGTTAAAGAATAAAATGAATTGTTGATGTCATTTGAAAAGCTAATTGTTTAACTGGCGAGGAAAGTTTTTTAATTGTAGTGAAAGAAAATCATTCACAATCAGACGGGCAAGAAAGAAATGAAATAGGATCAATATTTATGTTGATTTATATATAATATTATTTATATATTATTTATATATATAGATATATTATTTATATATATATATATATATATTTATATATTTATATATTTATATATATGTTATTTATATATTATTTATATGGCCAGATATATATAGGATCAATATTAAATATGATCAATATTTATGTTGACTTTAATATATATATATATATATAATATTATTTATATATTATTTATATGACTAGATATAATATTTTTTTTTTATATATATATATATATATATTATTTATAAATATATATTTATATAGGATCAATATT